>ML776571.1:340400-351730 GCA_009831015.1 Picea engelmannii
AGAGTTTTGTTTTAGAATTAGATTAGTTACAAAATCATTTGGTTCTGTTATGTAGTCATAAAAGTTGATTTTTTTGATGATTTTGCAACTAAAATATCTTTTAAACTTGTTTATTTTTGCCTCTTTTCAGGTACATACGAATTTGGAGTGATCAAATGGGCATGCTGTAACAGTTTAGGAGATATTTTAGATTTGGTTTTGGCTTAGGTTGTTAAGTTTGAATCAGATTTAGGGAATATCTTCCCATATTTTGTAAAACAATTTGCTATTATTCACAAAGAAGTTACCTTGTGAAAAGACCTATATAAACCTATGGTTTTTTGTAATAAGGATCATGATCAGTTTTGGAAGAACAAGCATATGTAATTCTTATTCAAACTGGAGCAGAATTGATGCGTTGTTGAAGCTTTCGCTTTTCAATTTATCAACTTTTTGTTCCAAGTTTTGTATATCATTTTGTCTATGGTTTATTATTACTTTGTTATTTAAATCAAATACAAGTGATATAATTTCTTATTTTTATACGTATCTTGTTGCTTCCAAGGAGTTTAAGAACATAATAGTTGTTGATTCATCCTATGAATGATAGTTTTGTCTTCTTCGTAGGCCGAATTGTTATATAAATTTTCTGCATTATAGGTTTCCCTTTTGCAGAGGTTTATCATCGTAAACTGTTATGATTTCTTTCTTGTTTTTCCTGTAACATATTTCAAGAAGCAGTACAGCTGATCCTTTGCGAGAAGCTTGAGGGCTAAATGGCGTGAATTTCTTCCTCCAATCAGCTTAAGAAGCAATCATACGTAGGACAGACCTGGAGCGTTTCCAGGTTAATTAGTTAGGTGTTTATTGCCTTTATTAATTAGTATTATATAAATAATAGCTTAGTTAGATTTATTTTATATCATTTATTTGCAGGAATATATATTAGATTTGTTAACTTCCAGTTAGCTTTCTTTTTTTGTTCATAAATCATAAAATCCAAAAAAGAGACCCTTGGCTGTCTCAGGGCAGCAATCACATTAGTTTCACAGGTTTTAATCAAATCTGTAATTTGTCCATATTGTATATTTGTGAATAAAGAACATCATAGCTGATAATTAGGTAGTCGATTTGAGCTATTATAATCATATTTAGTATCTTGTACATATATAAGTAGTTAGTAATTTCTAGTTAGATTAGTGTAGTTAGTTTATGTTGTTTTATTAGTTTCTAGTTTCCCCTTAGATTTCTTAGCTCAAATCATTTCTCTTTGGTTTCCATACGAGACCTTAGGGCGGCCAACGGAGTCGTTAAACTCGTCAGGGTGGTCCATTCCAAATGGATTGGGTTATTAGACAACCCCGGACCGGTTCCACTCTCCCAGTTGACGGACGATCATTTTCGCCCGTCAACACAACAATTGATAATCTTCTTCATATAATAAATCCAAGTGATCAAAGGAACACTCATCAAAATACTCAAGGTATGACCGAAAATTATCAGGAGAACATTGCACTGGGTCATCCTTGGGTGCTTGGAAAAATTATGTAATTATATCATCATCTTGTTGCCAAATGTAAAAATTATTAGGAACATCATATGATTGTTGTAAAGGAAACATTTAAACATATCCTTCCATATCATAAATGGGATCCTCATAAGAACCAATCACATCCCATTTACGTCTTCCAGCATGTATGAGTTCATCAATATTATCAACCATGTCACTAACTTTATCATAACATGAAGGATTTAATGCATCCAAGGGCCCCTCTAATACTTATTCACTTTCCAAATCATAAAATAAAGTATCATCAAAATATTGGAAATAGAAATAAGTTACTGTGTTCACTTCTTGTTGTGCAGGAGAGTTAGAGGCTTGGATGACTTCATCAAATGGAAGAGACACTAGTACATAATCCCCAAGACTCGTCTCTTTAATCATCGTTTCTCCTTCATCGGAAAATAAGGACTTAGCTCTTCCTAGGGTTACTTTATTTCTTCACCTTCTGAATCATAGAACAAAGGATCATAAAAAACATGGAAAGGAAACTGATTCACCTCATTCTCTTCATCTTGTGCAGGATAGATAGGATCTTGGAGAGCTTCATTGGACGAAGGAGTGGATACTAGTGATTCATCCTCATAAATCACTTCTTTAGTCAAGTCTTTACTGATTTCGATTGAATCATGCTAAAACTATTGCTCCTCTTCAAGGGGTTGACAACCTTATTCATAAATATCTCCTTCTATATCAGAGACTTCTTGGTATTGAGTATGGTATACATCCATGATATCTTCAACAATCTCGGTGGTGAATCCTTTGTCCTCTAGGGCTATTGCGAAAATTTGAAGGGATCTACATATGTATGGCATTGTGCTTTCACAAAATCAATAAACCTACTAATGAGGTCTACGAAAGATGATATACCCTTATCTTCTCAACAAAATTTAATCCAATATTGAAAAAAAGATGGCAAGGAAAGTATGAACAATTTTACCAAAACATCCTCCCCTTCAAATTCTATCTCACTTATATACTTCAAGAATTCTACAATGTGAGTAGTTGGGAGCCCTTCGAATCTTGGAGATTTTTTTAACCATTTTATATCAAGATAATGCGGGTATCCTTGAAAAATTTCAATATCAATAGTTGGATACACTTGTTCCCAGGGTGCCATGATCCCATATCTTGGAAATATCACAAAGTTGAGAGTAAGGTGACACCCTGGAAAAGGTTAGTGGAGTCGCCAGATATCCTCTTAAGTATTATCAAAGGGAGTGAGGGAATCACCCTCAATAAAGTTTCCAGATAATATTTGTAACATGGAGGCTTTGAGTGAAAGTATTACTGAAAAAATGTCGTTGAGGAATATTGATTCAGTGTTCCCTGGGAATGGCACCAAAAATGTTATTGCACAATCTACACTTGCTCAAAGCCTAAAGGAAAGTAGGACTAGATTGATGTAACAAGGAGGCAGACCTATTACTTTCACTCTAATAGGATACCTCCTTCTATTTAGGAGGAGAAGAAACTCACTCTAAGGGAGACGTCCCAAGTCCTAGTTGGTTGATGAAGGGAGATAAGACAAAGGTAAAACTCACCCCTCTCTCTAGGTCACTCAAAAGGAACAAGCCACTTAGTATTTTTTGGGGTTAAGGAGAAATTCAAGGTGAATGATACTTGACCCTTACCAATGAAACAAAAAAAGTTAGCAGAAATCAATGATATCGACGTTTCAAATTAGTGTCTTCAAAATATAAATATGTACTACTAAATACAAGAAAAGATAAAATTATAGCAGCAACAATGTATCTGGAAATTGCAAGTTATGATGACAAGAATGATATAAAGACTTTGAAATTTGATAATACTTTGTCACTTAAAATTTAAATATCAAAACAAGTCAATAAGTGACTTCAATGGGCTATCAAAGTACTTGCAACATCAGTGAAATAATAATTATGACAACAACAAAACCACTTCAGAAAGTACTTAAATTAGGTAATTTAAACAAACACTTTAGCATATAATGATAGTAGTTTTCCTAATACAAGTGTTGGGTGGTCTTATAAATATTTTAAGTTCTGTTAATGGTCTGCAATGATGGCTGTAACAGTATTTACAACAGCAGCAACGGCCTCAAACAACTCCATAATTTTGCACCTAGAACACTAGCAAAAACAAGACTAGAGCCTTGGGATGATAACACCTAGAAAAATGCAAATTTATGTGTTACTTTTAGGGGTTAGTGTGTTGATTAAGGATTCTAAATAAAGGATGTAACATCAATTATAGCATCAATAATATGTTTTTTAGTGTTAGTGATTTCAAGAAGAGAGATTGAAATTTTGTTTGATCTCATTCATCCACAAGAGTGTAGAAACCAGTGTCTTTTAGGGGCTTATGGAGTCAATAATAGTAACGATATCACTTGGGAAATAAAATAATGAGAATGTTTAGCTAAGGGAAGAAGTAAATGCAAGAGGTGTTGGATCTTCAAGGCCTCAAGCATTTTCCCCTTTTAAGGGAGGTTTTGCTAGAGAGTAGGCACTTCTAGTGCCTAGCGTACCTTCCTTCCTCATCTTTTGAAAGGCAATTTAATTGCTAAAAAAATGAGATTAATAGAGATATAGAACTTTAGGGATCTAATTATAATCACTCTCAAGAAAATGTATAAATGGAAAGATCAATCTAATATAATAGTTATAGAGAGAAAGAATCATTTGTTGTTTCTCCCCTATGGTTTAAACAAGAAATTTCATAATCTTAGACATGAAACAAGTACATTTTACCACAAAAATCCATAGCATGAATACAAATGCATATTTTCTACTTACTTCAATAATAATAATCAATTCAAACCCTAGTTGAAGACCATTCCACCATGAAAATTTCCAAAATACACCACCATAAATCTCTCCCAAGAGGTGCGCACTAGTTATTTCAGTCAATAACCCTTAAAGAGGACAAAAATTTCAAACCACCACTTGTGTGTGATGAGTTATTATGAAAATGAATGTCATTTTATGTATATTTATACCAAAATTTGTCCTTTAATTAATTTTAGGTCAAAAATCAGGGCCGACCTGGCCAGTTTACTAAAACATTACACTTTTACCAAAATAAATTAAATTTGCATCTAATTAAGCCTCTAAAGGTGATTTCATTCCCTCCTAAGGTGACGTTGGGACTCAAGTGTGGAACGCTGGGAAAAGGAGATGAAACGCTAGGCCTCCAAAGGCCTAAAAGCTTCCCACACATGCCAATGGCCTCATGAATGCCTCCAAGGTAACTACCCTAGATGATAGGTGACATCTAGGGATGCAAAGGTGACGTCCAAGGCCTCCCAAGGCCAACGTTCAGGTGGCAGGAGCATGTGACCTTAGGTTTATTTCTTCCACATTGCCTCCAAAGGAAACGTCCTTCCTTCACTTGGTGCAAACCTTCAATATCTTCTTACCCCTAGCTGGGGTTTCAACATCCATTTGTGGGATTTGAGCCCAAATGAAGGTCTAAGATAATCATTCCCTCATGTGTACCTATCCACCTAGGAAGGTCCTGTAGAAACAACAAGTACGCCCTCTAGGAGTTTATAAGTCACAAGTATCAAAGCATGTAAATCAAATCTAATAATTAAATTACCCTGACATGTGCATCAAACCCCTTTTAACTCCAAACAAATTCTCAAAGACGTCATGCAATTTGACAAGTTAGGTTTGGAGAGGGTCTCAGGGTGTCCTATTGGGCTAATCCCCCTTAAGTTTGGGGTGTTTCCTAGGTGGTATCTAGTCCAAGTCATGTAAGTGTATGAGGTGACATGGGGAAAATATTTGGGCACTGGGTGCATGTGATAACAGGAAAATGTATAGTCTTACCTATGGGTGTCTTTGTGGAAGGTGATTTGCACCTTGTCATGGATGCATTTTTTTCCTAACCCACTCATTTCCTTGTATTCTTAGTTTTATTTATTTTGATATTTTTCTCTTGTGCTTCAAGGGAATAGTTGAGGGCCAATGTCTTGGCTTGATGACCAGAGGTGACAACGTTATCCACAAACATTTCATGGAAATCAGAAGGTTGTCTCATAATGAGACCCCATTTCTCTTTTCTATGCCACCAAGAGCCACTACCCTGGTTTGGTGACCAGATAGGTGGTAATGTCATACCACTACATTCCCATGACCATAATAGGTAGGCTCCTGATGAGACCTCATATCCATAAAATAGTACTTTTAGTTTTTATGGTATCTTCTGGGTCCCATTTTCTTACTGAGAATCTTTTCACTTCTTTCTTGGGGATCCTTGGGCAAAGCATCTTGAAGGTTTCAAAATTAGATTTTAATTCTTATCGGCTAGTTTTACCCTTCAGGCCTTTAGCCCCTTCTTCCCATGAGGTAAGGTACAACCCTTTCTACTATAGCCAATCCCAATGTCCAAAAATGTATAGGGGATATGAAAGGAATAAATATGGAAAGTGGTAAGTATGGAGGGAAAGAACGATGACTTTTCATAGATCGACCTGGTAGCAACCCATCCTAAAGGGAAATAAACTTACTAGGGTGCCATGTCACCCTTCCAGGTATGAATGAGAAAAATAACATAATTTCCAAGAAAACTCCATCAAATGAAGAAGGATTTAATACAACATGTTCAAGTGCTTCAAAAATCAGATTAATACATACCATGTGTTAGGACTCAAAAGTGCACCATCAAAATTGAAATCATATTCATCAATTTTATCCTAGATTTGTCAAAATTCTCAGATTTTTAGCCAGGTCTCACAGTTTCCAAACTCTTCCATCAAGTCTTAATAATCTCTCACTATCGATTTTTCCAAAACTCGTGATATCTGTCTTGGTCTGCAATAAAAACATCAAATTTCATATCATGATATGTCCTAGAAGCACACCTCGTTAAGACTTTTTATCCTCCTGAGACCTCATTTATTCAAATAGATTTTCATTTGTCTTGATGGCCAAAGATTAATTATAATAGTGGTTAGGTTTTAAAATTATTATAACTAATAATCTCATTTTGAAATCAAAATTCATGATTACTAATAAAATTGAGCAACAATTTTACATGTTAGAAGGAGCAAAAGTTATTTTGGGGCTTTTCAGCCAAATTGGTTTCTTGGGCTTATTATTTTGGCAAAAAAATATTGGGCCTGCTGGCCCAATCTCTAATTATATCAAGTCTACCAAGAAATGATATCTAAGTACACATACAAATTTAGATTTGAAGAAAAAAGAGATTGAGTATGAATCATATCTGGAATAGCAGGAAGACTGGGAGTATGTTTTATTTTTGGATAAGGATTCTTCAATATTTGCATATTTTTCTATGGACATGGATGCATGTCAAGCTTACGATCAGTTTTCAAAACATGTTGATCATATTATAACTAATGATTGGATAAATAATTATATGTTCTTGGCTGATCATTATCAATGTGATTTAAACCTTATTGTACCATTATCTTGTGATCATCATGCTAAAAACAAAGAGACTACAATTGTTGATGATCAAGATCTGATATCATGGGAACCAGAAGGTTGTTTGTTTTCAATCAAAGAGGAATGTATTTATGAGAAGTTACCTTTTCTTAATCAACAAGTTTATGATCATGGTTTTGAGGATCCAGTTGCAACTTATATGGAGTCATATGTTTCAGATTGTCTGAAAATTCCAAATTTCATTATTTCACCAGTATTCATGGGTGAGCATGTTTCTCTGAAGGAATTTCTATCTCTTCTTTCAATTTTTTTTATTCTCTATTGATCAGTGGTATAGATTGGATTCCTTTAGTCATGAAGTTCCTTTAATGGTTATTGTGTAAGTCTTGTTTTACTTGAGCAAGTTGAAGATCTGGTTATAGGTAGGGTAGCATAGGAAATAAGATTATTTCTTGAGCATTTTATTTCCTTCAGTTTACAATAGGTAGATCAGTTAGTTTCTTGAATAAGTGGCAGATTTTGGTGGTATCATAGATTGGTTGCACAACTGACTCCATAGATCAATGAAAAGGCCACTGGAATTGCTAGGTTCTTGGAGCCTCATAGGGAGGTCTCCATCCCAGTTGGATCCAATGTTAGCCCTCAAATGCACTCCATCAAAATTTAAAGCATCTTCATCAATTTTATCCAAGATTTGTAAAAATTATCAAATTTTTAGCCAGGTCTCATAGTTTCCAAACTCTTCCATCAAGTCTTGATAATCTCTCACTATCGATTTTGCCAAAATCCGTGATCTTTTTCCTAGTCTGCATTATAAATGTTAGAGTTCCTATAATGGTATGTTCTAGCAGCACACCTCGTTAAGAATTTTTATCCTCTTGAGACCTCATTTATTCAAATAGGTTTTCATTTATCTTGATGTCCAAATATTAATTATAACAATGGTTAGGTTTTAAAATTATTATAACTGCTAATCTCCTTTTGAAATCAAAATTCATGATTACTAAGAAAATTGAGTAGCAGTTTTACATGTTAGAAGAAGAAAAAGTTCTTTTGGGGATTTTCAGCCAAGTTGGTTTCTCGGGCTTACTATTTTGGTCAAAAAATATTGATCCTACTCACCCAATCTCTAATTATCTCAAGTCTACCAAGAATCAGGATCTAAGTAAACATACAAATTCAACAACACAAAGCCCATGAGGGGCCCATCATGGAGAGCCAAGCCATCAAGGAAAGGCGCTAGTTCATGCACAATGCGTCAAACTACTCATGGGATGGTGTCGTATATAAGAAACAATTTTTAGTGATGCATTATCAATGTGGGATTATCCCATCAAGGAAAAACCAAAAAAATTCTTGAATACCAAACACCGAAGCCAAAGGAAGGAATTTGAGCTTAAAATGACGAGGCATGTTCTCAAATCGACACCAAGTATCAAACCCCTATCATCAACTATAAATTGAGGATTTGAAATTTTTCAAGTCATAGTACTGGGTGTCAATATCGCCAGGTGAATGGAGTTCAAGAGCCAAGTGTTGATTGATTTTTTATTATAAGTCTCAGGTGTTATGCTACTGGTCGAATTGCTCATTGTCCAAGCTCCACAATGGAAGAATCCAAGAAGATTTTCCAAACGTCGTCACTAACAATTTATTGAGGCACTATTGATTAGCTAATTCTAAATCACGATGAATGTCAAGTATATATGAGACATGGGGAAGTTCCATTCCTACTAGATATTGAACATCCACACACACGCCAAGGTTAAGAAAATATTTCAAAAACTCATTGCCCAACGTTCATATACAGGTTTCAAATCTATTTTCTTTGTCATCAGATGCCAACACACATTCAACAAGTTACTTTTAAAGAGAAGTCCAGAATAATTAAAGACCAAGGTCACGAGGCATATTACTAGTGACAGAGTCTTCTGAAATGAGGAAATAACTTCTACAAAGATTTTCTCTCGATGATGTGTTTACCCTATGTGTTGTAACTATAATGGAAATCTCTCTAGACTATAAGTTCGATGAAAATGAGAAATCTCACTGTTTTTCATCAACAAGATCTGTCATCACAACATGAATACAAATATCAAGCCTTCCAGATTTCCATAACCAACTTAGAATCCATCTAGATGCTTGCATTTTCTTCTTAAAGGATCGACAGTGGTTTGCTTCAATGGGATTACTTTGGTAACACGTTCTAAAAACAATCAAACTATATAAAATGGATTCTTTTTAAGATAAATCACATGGATCACGTGACTTGGAATTGAAAGGAGCTCGGTAAACAAAGTGGCATCCAAGATGCATGAGATGCAATGAAGAATGATAACAATCTTAGTGTTGGACTTATTACTAGTTAAAAGGAATTCAATAAGACCCTAGAAACAGAGTTTCTCTGTCTTTTTCTTTGGATAGTTTTTTGTTTGAGTTCATGTTGAGGCAATAAGGAGGGAAGTTCCTTATTAGAAGGCTTGGTTTTCAAGAACATGTAAATACATCATGTTAAATTCATAGAGCTGGAAGAACAAAATAAAACCTATTTGAAACTACAACATGTCGAAATAGTCAAAGAGAAAAGAAGACCCCAAGATTTCGTATCAGGTCATGCAAAAAGAAAGATTTCAAGAACCCTTTCTTGCATTAGTATCCCCTATTTCATCAGCCAATGAATTAGAATATAGGACCTAAGTATAGGAAACACAACTTCATTTTCTATTCCTCTTGAATTTGCTTCTCAGTTACTCACCTTTAGTCAAGAATCGAAGAGAGCAAGTGCAATAGGGTGACAGTTGAAAGACAATCAATTTTGAAGATAATCATCCTTTCTTTTTGAAGTTTTGTGGGAAGTATCATGATAATACTTGCTTAGGAGGCATCTAGATGCTTTTGCACCTTTTGCTAAGGTTTTTGGGTATTTTTGGCTCAAAATGCACAACACAGACAACTACAGGAAATTTTGTAGCATTGTCGCTACGAAATCATTTACACATGCAGCATGTGCTACGAATTCCAGAGGCGCTTCAAACTGTGTTATGAATTCTTCTTCTGGAGGTTTCAAAGGAGCAGTGGTTTCCAAGTGTCAATATGGATCTTTCTAGTTGCTAGAAGGTCAATTATGAGTTGGAGGGCCACCTGTCAAAGGGATAAGTGCTCAAAAAGGATAGTTCATCAGCATAAAGAACTGTTAGGGATGTGGCCACGATTACCCTTATTTTTAGCATTTTAGTTATTCTTTGTTCTCTGTTGATACTGAGAGGGGGGGTGAATCAGTATCCAGTACAATTTAAAAAAAATTTCCAACTTATACTTAAACCATTCAATTATATCCAATGAGCAATGAACAGAAGTATAAGAGTTACAACAATACACCACAATACACCATGCACAATATATATGAGAAATAATCAATAGTTTTTGTTCAAGGGAAGTAATGACATCCAAAGGTAGCTGCAGCTTCCAAATGTAAAGGGAGGGATAAACCTCCAAGAGGAATATACAATCCTCCAATATCAAGAGAGATTTTAACTCTCTATCCTTGCCCCTTCCTTCCACCCAATAATATATGAGAGATAATTAAACTTTATTCAATTCTGGTTTGTTCAGAAGACCCAACTTGTACAGCATGCCCCGCGCTCAATATTTAACATATGATTCTGAAACTCGCACACAAGAAACTAAAGTCCATACTCTTTCCAATGGAAGTGGTCCCACTACATCTGGAGTCTGTATGAAAAAGTTATGACTATTTTACCCAGAACACTTGTTTTTTGACTAGTTTCAGGAATGGTCACAAACCCTATATTCCACATAGTGTATCTCCATAATTATAGAGAATCAATATCTAAACCTTTTACCAGAGGTACCTTGATATGTTGTCTCAATACCATAGAGATTTCACCATCTGAATCGTTCTAGAAAAAAAATTATAGCAAAAATGGTAAGATGACCTGAAAATAACATACCTCAGAACACATCACCAAAAGACTTCATCCTCCCTTGAAATCCGGCCTTCTTCTACTTCTTATTCTCTCTAAAATTCGACTTGTATCAAATGAATGTATAATTATGTTTATTTATACCATTTATTTCACTTCCTTTTAACATTAGGGCCGACCTGACACTTTCTTATTTTGTAATTCTTTTCTTTAATTATCTTCAGGGCCTACATGTACAATTCACTTTGTCATCTTCAAAAATTCATTTCTCCTCAACCATGAGGATCCACGTGACCTGCCACACACCACCAGAAACAACATGATGTATACTATCCATCCATGGGTGTTGTATCTGCATGTTCATTTTCCTTCATGTCCAAATAACTTCATCAATCTTGTGGTCCAAAACCCATGACTAGGGTTGACATCAATGACAACAACCAATCT
>ML776571.1:352890-391350 GCA_009831015.1 Picea engelmannii
TCATCTTCTTGTTGAATAATTTTTTCTTTATGATTTTCTTCTTCTTCATTGGACTTTTCTTCTTCAGTGTCACTTCTTTCAATCCTTGGATGAGGACATTCAAATTCAACGTGACCTACTCCTTCACAATTGAAGAAAAAGAAATGACCTCTATTTTCTTCTTTGAAATCTGAGATGTTGTAATCATCTTCAACTTCTTCTTCTTCTTCCGCTTCTTCCCTTGCATAAAGTTCTTGTAGCTTGTCCCAAAGATATTTTGTTGATGTACATGATCCCACCTTGGATTTCACTGAATCTGTCAATCCATCCAAGATGGTATCTATTGCCAGTTTGTTGTTCCTTTTTGCTTCCTTCTGAGCTGTAGTCTTTGGTTTCTTCGAAGCATTATATCCTGAAGCAACTGAGATCGAAACATCTTCCCCAAGAGCTTTCAAGTAAGTTTCCATTATATTTTTCCAGTATTCAAAATTGCTTCCATCAAATGGTGGAATCCCATTTGGAATGTTTCCTTCCATTTCTGCATAGGATCTTCCTTCCAGTGGTTAAACTGTACTGAAGGTAACCCGCTCTGATACCAATTGTTGATACTAAGGGGGGGGGTGAATCAGTATCCAGTACAATTTAAAAACTATTTCCAACTTATACTTAAACCATTCAATTATATCCAATGAGCAATGAACAATAGTATAAGAGTTACAACAATACACCACAATACACCATGCACAATATATATGAGAAATAATCAATAGTTTTTGGTCAAGGGAAGTAATGACTTCCAAAGGTAGCTACAGCTTCCAAATGTAAAGGGAGGGATAAAAATCCAAGAGGAAGATACAATCCTCCAATATCAAGAGATATTTGAACTCTCTATCCTTTCCCCTTCCTTTCACCCAAGAATATATGAGAGATAATAAAACTTTATTCAATTCTGGTCTGTTCAAAAGAACCCACTTGTACAACATTCCCCACACTCAATATTTAACATATGATTCTGAAACTCGCACACAAGAAACTAAAGTTCATACTCTTTCCAATGGAAGTGGTCCCACTACATTTGGAGTCTATATGAAAAAGTTATTACTGTTTTACCCAGAACACTTGTTTTTTGACTAGTTTCAGGACCGGTCACAAACCCTATATTCCACAGAGTGTATATCCATAATTATAGCGAATCAAGAGCTGAACTTTTTACCAGAGGTACCTTGATATGTCTTCTCAATACCATAGCTATTTAACCATCTGAACCGTTCTAGAAAACAAATTATAGCAAAAATGGTAAGATGACCTGAAAATAACATACCTTAGAACACATCACCAAAAGACTTCATCCTCCCTTGAAATCCGGCCTTCTTTTACTTCTTCTTCTCTTTGAAATTCGACTTGTATCAAATGAATGTATAATTATGTTTATTTATACCATTTATTTCACTTCCTTTTAACATTAGGGCCGACCTGAAACTTTCTTATTTTGTAATTCTTTTCTTTAATTATCTTCAGGGCCTACATGTACAATTCACTTTGTCATCTTCAAAAATTCATTTCTCCTCAACCATGAGGATCTACGTGATGTGCCACATACCACTGGAAACAACATGATGTATACTATCCATCCATGGGTGTTGTATCTACATGTTCATTTTCCTTCATGTCCAAATAACTTCATCAATCTTGTGGTCCAAAACCCATGACTAGGATTAACATCAATGACAACAACCAATCTTCCAACATTATCCACATGTTGTCTTTCCATTTTGAGGGAACATGATCCCATGTGAGGGTTGTTATTCAAATGATAGTTTTATCACTGACAGTGGAAGATAAAAAAATAATATTGTAAGTTTGATAAAGGGTTAGAATGAGCTAGGGAGAGGGGTCTTTTGACCTAGAGGAATTCATAAGTGTCATCATTGTGTTTTTTTTCTTTCTCTGTATTTTTTCAAACTTGTGATTCCTTATCAATGGAGATCAGATTTTCCTTTTCATCTATGTATTTCTCTGTGTACTAATATAAATGAATGATTGATTCACTCTTCTTATTATGTATACAATGATTGAGTGATGGTCTTAGTTCTTTGCATTGGTGATATAGAATTTGTTAATACATAGATTTTTACTATGAGTTGATTATTTTAAATTGTTGTAAGAATCTATGACATGTTCAGATCATAGTTTTCTCTTCCTTATTCATTTATCAATCTTGTTGTTTGATATGAAGTTGTTAAGACCATTTTTGCTTAAGGATATAGTTGGGAATGTGTACAGTAGATGAATCTTGATTTTCCTTATGGTCAAATCCATGTGACTTTACAACTTATCTTTTAAGATTAAATTTGAATTCTTTGCATGTTACCAAGCTCACCTGATTACAGTCTAGGGTGACTCTTGGAGTGATAACATAAATGGCGCCATTGTCGGGGAAAAAAGTTTTAATATAGCTTCCCTGGGAGAACGTCATAGATCCAACTCTTGATGGTAGACAAGAGAGGGACACAAAAATTGACTATAATTATCTACCCGACAACTCCATAATAAAAGACTCCACTGGGGAGGATCCTGTTGACAGAAAGATGAAGGGGCAGAAGAGTAAAACTAGTTATCATTTCATCAGTTTTCTACATGAACTCATGTTCTTCTTTACCAGCGCTTTCCTGCCTTTTCCTTTACATACAAAGAGGGTTATATTGTTCTTTTTTTATTTGGATTATCATCATCCTTCCTTTATATATCCATCCTTGCAAGAAGAAAATTTACATCCTATTTGTATTGTTGAAGTTGGTCCTAAACCTTCATTTCATCCTATTGAGAAGAATGAGGTTTATATTTCAATCCTTCCTAAATCTAATCAGTCTTGTAACACAGAAAACTACAGGAAATTTTGTAGCACTGGCACTACGAAATAATTTACACATGCAACACGTGCTATGAATTCCTGAGGTGCTTCAGAATGTGCTACGAATTCTTGTTCTGGTGGTTTCAAAGGAGCAGTGGTTGACAGGTGTCAATATGGATCTTTCCAATTGCTAGAAGGTCAATTATGAGTTGGAGGGCCACCTATCAAAGGGATAAGTGCTCAAAAAGGATAGTTCATCAGCATAAAGAACTATTATGGATGTGGCCATGATTACCCTTTTTTTTAGAATTTTAGTTATTCTCTGTTATCCACATGTTGTCTTTCCATTTTGAGGGCAGAAGATCCCATGTGAGGGTTGTTATTCGAATGATAGTTTTGTCATTGACAGTGGAAGATAAAAAAATACTATTGTAAGTCTGATAAAGGGTTAGAATGAACTAGGGAGAGGGGTATTTCGACCAAGAAGAATTCAAAAGTATCATCATTGTGTTTTTTTATTTCTCTGTATTTTTTCAAACTTGTGATTCCTTATCAATGGAGATCAGATTTTTTCAAACTTGTGATTCCTCTGCAACAAGAGTTTTTATAGTGTTTATCATAACATGCCTGTGGAGATTTGGTATTCTTAGGTTTCTTCCACGGTGTACTATGTAATAGATCAACAGTCAGAGCTTGTCCTTCTCTTGAGAGAAAGGAAATCTTCATCCTTAAAATTATTATTTGAAGATGTTGAAGAACTCGAGGAGAACATTTGTGCTAGCAAGAAAATTAGAGATTGAGTACATTTTGAAAATTTGCATGCACAAGATCAACATCAAGAGGATTGTCAGTATATTTCACATTTGTAGCAAAAAGATAGTGAGTATGAATCAGATCTAGAACAACAACAAGACTGTGAGTATGTTTTACTTTTGGATCAATATTCTTCAGTATTTGCAAATTTTTCTATGGATAGGGATGCATGTCAAGCTTACGATCAGTTTTCAAAACATGTTGATCATATTATAATTGATGATTTCATAGATAATTATATGTTCCTGGATGATCATTATTAGTGTGATTTAAACCATGTTGTACCATTATCTTGTGATCATCATACTGAAAAAGAAGAGACTGCAATTGTTGATGATCAAGATCTGATCTCATGGGAACACGAAGGTTGTTTGTTTTCAAGCAAAGAGAAATGTATGTATGAGTAATTACCTTTTCTTAATCAACAAGTTTCCAATCATGGTTTTGAGGATCTAGTTGCAGATTATATGGAGTCATATGTTTCAGATTGTCTAAAAATTCTAGATTTCATTATTTCACCGATATTCATGGGTGAGCATGTTTCTCTAAAGGAATTTCTATCTTTTCTTTCAAATTTTTGTTATTCTTTATTGATTAGTGGTATAGATGGGATTCCTTCAGTCATGAAGTTGCTTTAATGGTTACTGTGGAAGTCTTATTTTACTTGAGCAAGTTGCAAATCTGGTTAGAGGTAGGGTAGCATAGGAAATAAGCTTGTTTCATGAGCATTTGATTTTCTTCAGTTTGCAACAGGTAGATCAGTTAGTTGCTTGAATAAGTGGCAAATTTTGGTGGTATCAGAGGTTGGTCGCACAACTGACTCCCTAGCCCAATGAAAAGGCCACTAGAACTATTAGGTTCTTGGAGCCTCACAGGGAGGTCTCCATCCAAGTTGGAGCCAATGTTAGCACTCAAATGAGCACCATCAAAATTTAAAGCAACTTCATTAATTTTATCCGAGATTTTTCAAAATTCTCAGATTTTTAGCCAGGTCTCACAGTTTCCAAACTCTTCCATCAAGTCTTGATATGCTCTCACTGTCAATTTTTCCAAAACCCTTGATCTTTCTCATGTTTTTCATTATAAACGTCAGAGTTCCTATCATGGTATGTCCTAGTACCACACCTCGTTAAGACTTTTTATCCTCCTCAGACCTCATTTATTCAAATAGGTTTGCATTTGTCTTGATGGAAAAAGATTAATTATAACAATGGTTAGGTTTTAAAATTATTATAACTACAAATCTCCTTTTGAAATCAAAATTCATGATTACTAAGAAAATTGAGCAATAGTTTTACATGTTAGAAGGAGCAAAAGTTCTTTTGGGGCTTTTCAGCCAAATTGGTTTCTCGGTCTTATTATTTTGGCCAAAACATATTGGGCCTACTGGCCCAATCTCTAATTATCTCAAGTCTACCAAGAATTGAGATCTAAGTACACATACAAATTCAGAAACACAAATCCCATGAGGGGCCCAACATGGAGAACCAAGTCATCAAGGAAAGGTGCTAGTTCATGCACAACGCGTTGAAATAATCATGGGATGGTTTCATATATAAGAAACAATTTTTAGTGATGCATTCTCAATGTGGGATTATCCCATCGAGGAAAAACCAAACAAATGCTTAAATACCAAAGGTCGAAGCCAAAGGAAGGAACATGAGATTAAAATGATGAGGCATGTTCTCAAATTGACACCAAATATCAAACCCCTATCATCAATTATCAATTAAGGATTTGACATTTTACAAGTCACAGTCCTGGGTTTCAATATCACTGGGTGAATGGAGTTCAAGCACCAAGTGTTGATTGTTTTTTTATAATAAGTGCCAGGTGTTATGCTACTGGTCGGATTGCCCATTGTCCAAGATCCATAATGGAAGAATCCAAGAAGATTTTCCAAACACCATCACTAACAAGTTATTGAGGCATTGTCCATTAGCTAATTCTAAATCACGATGAATGTTGAGTATGTATGAGACATGAGTAAGTGCCATTCCAGTTGGATATTGAACATCTACACTCACACCAAGGTTAAGAAAATCTTTCAAAACATCATTGCCCAACATTCATATACAAGTTTCAAATCCACTTTCTATGTAATCGGATGCCAATGCACGTTCAACAAGTTACTTTTAAAGAAAATTCTAGAAGAATTAAAGACCAAGGCCATGAGGAATATTACTAGTGAAAGAGCCTTTTGAAATGAGGAAATAAATTCTACAGAGGTTTTCTCCCAATGATGCATTTACCCTATGTGATGTAACTATAATGGAAAGGTATCCAGACTATAAGTTCTATGAAAATGAGAAATTTCACTATTGTTCATCAACAAGATCTTTCATCATATCAGGCATACAAATATCAAGCCTTCTACATTGTCATAACCAACTTGGAAGCCATCTATCATTCCTGTGTTTTCTTATTGAAGGATCGACAACGGTTTGCTTCTGTAGGATTACTTTGGTAACACATTCTAAAAACAATCAAACTACATAAAATGGATTCTTTTTAAGAGAAATTACATGAATCATGTGACTTGGAATTGAAAGGAGCTCACACAAAGTGGCAGTCGATATGCATGAGATGCACAGAATAATGATAACAATCTTATTGTTGGGCTTGTTACTAGTTAAAAGGAATTCAATAAGACCCTAGAAACAGAGTTTCTTTGTCTTTTTCTTTGGACAATTTTTTGTTTGGGTTCATGTTGAGGTAATAAGGAGGGAAGTGACTTATCAGAAGGCTTGGTTTTCAAGAAAATTTAAATACATAATTTTAACTTCATAGAGCTGGAAGAACAACAGAGAACCTATTTGAAGCTACAACATGTCATAACATTCAAAGAGAAAAGAGGACCCCAAGTTTTTGTATCGGGCCATGCACGAAGAAAGAGATCAAGAACCCTTTCTTGCATTAGTCTCCCCTATTTCATCAGCCAGTGAATTAGAGAATGGGACCTAAGTATAGGAAACACAACTTCATTTTCTATTCCTCTTGAATTTTCTTTTCAGTTACTCACCTTTAGTCAAGAATCGAAGAGAGAAAGTGCAATAGGGTGACAGCTGAAAGACGCTCAATTTTGAAGATAATCATCCTTGTTTTTTGAAGTGTTGTCAGAAGTATCATGATAATACTTAGGATGAATATATAGGATTTTACACCTTTTTCTAAGGTTTTTGGGTATTTTTGGCTCAAACTACACAACACAGACAACTCTAGGACATTTTGTAGCACTGGCGCTATGAAATTATTTACACATGCAAAATGTGCTACGAATTCCTAAGGCGCTGCAGAATATGCTATGAATTCATGTTCTGGAGGTTTCAAAGGAGCAGTGGTTGCCAGGTGTCAATATGGATCTTTCCAGTTGCTAGAAGGTCAGTTATGAGTTGGAGGGCCACCTGTCAAAGGGATAAGCGCTAAAAAAGGATAGTTCATCAACATAAATAATTGTTAGGGATGTGGCCAACATTACCCTTATTTTTATCATTTTAGTTATTCTCTGTTATTCACGTGTTGTCTTTCCATTTTGAGGGAATAGGATCCCATGTGAGGATTTTTATTCGAATTATAGTGTTGTCAATGACAGTGGAAGATAAAAAAAAGACTATTGTAAGTTTGATAAAATGTTAGAATGAGCTAGAGAGAGTGGTCTTTCGACCAAGAGGAATTTAGAAGTGTCATCACTGTGTTCTTTTTCTTTCTCTGTATTTTTTCAGACTTGTGATTCCTTATCAATGGAGATCAGATTTTCCTTTTCATCTTTTTCTTTCTTTGTGTACTAATATAAATGAGTGATTGATTCACTATTCTTCTTATTTAGAAAATGATTGTGTGATGGTATTCATTCTTTGCATTGGTAATATAGAATTTGTTAATACATAGATTTTTATTGTGACTTGATTGTTTTAAAGTGCTGGAAGTATCTCTGACATGTTCATATCATATTTTTATTTTCCTCATTCATTTATCAAGCCTGTTGTCTGATCTGAAGTTGTTAAGGCCATTTTGTTGAAGGATATAATTGGGAATGTGTACAATAGATGAATCTTGATTGTCCTTATGGTCAAATCCCTATGACTTTACAACGTATCTTTCAATATTAAATTTGAATTCTTTGCATGTTACGAAGCTCACCTAATTAAAGTCTAGGGTGACTCTTGGAGTGATAACACCATGATACCTAGACTCATTACCTCATGGAGAAACAATCACCACTACTTCAGGGTTAGGCTGGTGTGATGGATATTTTTGTTGGTGATACGTGGAATGAAATGAATAAAAGAGGGGCCCTCTAGGGCCATGCTCAAGTCGTCTGGCTCTCGGTACTCCATGTCTAGGAACTTTGGGCCTTGAGACATGATCTCCTTAATTATCCCTTGGATAGGGGGTAACATGACTCACCATTTTGATGACAGGGGACAGAATGGCGTCAACATCCACCAGTCCCTCCATTTGCATAGGGTTTTTGACCTCCATTTCTAGCTTTGATAGTGACTTGTTGTTGTTGTGGTTTATCCTTGACATTTTACTAGGTGCTCCAACTTTAGGTGGTGCCATCTTGCTAGAATATAAGTGGGTTTACTTTTGAATCTCACTTTTTGCCTATTTTCCTATTTTCTCTTTGCTCTGCAGCTCTACGTTCGCTTGAATTCACAATGCGTCTTTATCGAATACTATTTTTTCTTCTAAAGTGTTGTTATAAATTCTCCAAATCTTGTCAGGCATGCTTAAATTACTGTCATAAATGTTCGTTTGGATCCTTCTTTTTCCGATGACTGGTTTTTCTTTTTCCCGACTGTTTGTTTTTTCTGGTGCACTATATTTGTCTACTGTGATCTATCTCTGACACATGGTTATTTCCTTCTATCGTATCTATCCTGCATGTAATATATTCACTTGTTTTATCCCCGAATTTCTTTCTATTGCATACTGTCATTATCAATTATATGTCTATCACTTATTCCTCTAACTACTTCTTTTTGGTGTTTTCATCATTTTTCTAGTTTTCTCTTCCTTTTTCTTTCTTTTAACTCCTACTATTTACAATATGTACAAGTCTACTTGCTTCACTGCAACTACTGAGGATTAGTGGGTCAATATTCCCTATAAAGTTGTAGTCGACTACCATTCACTAGTCCTTGAACTTCCTTTCCTGCTAAATCTTGCAGTTATACAACACCTCCATCTATGATAGACTTTATCTGGTATGGCCCTAGCCAGTGCATTCTAAGTTTCCTTGGGTGCTACAAATAATTACTATCATAGAGGAGAACCAAACCTCCTACTTTGAATTTATTCTTCTTAATATGGTTGTCATGTCATGCTTTATCTTTTGATTTCCATACCTCATGGTGGAAACCTGCTATGATTATGTCTTCTTCTAATTCCATAAGTTGAGATAGTCGTTCTTGCATTGTGCCCCCTTCTTTCATATCTGTAATTTTTGCAATGTGCAAACTTGGTATCAAATAGTCTAAGGGAACTATTGCTTCTTGTCCATACACCAATCTAAATGGTATCTACCCTATTAGATTCTTGCATGTAGTCTTATAATCCCAAAGTACTAATGGTACCTTCAAATCCCAATCATCTTTGTTCACATTATAAATATTTTTTAAAGCATTCTCCAAAATATTGTTAAAGGATTCCACTGTTCCATTTACCTAAGGATGATAAGGAGTTCTCTTCTGATGATATATCTCAAATTCTTCCATCATTGCCTCAATTATATTTTTGATGAAGTGATTCCCCTGATAACGCATCAATATTCTTGGAAAACTAAACCTTGTCACTACCTGTTCAAATAAAAAGCACGTGTCTATGCACTACAATCCTTCACTAGTGTTTCCTCACCCCATTTAGTTAAGTATTATGTCGTTGTAATAATATATCTAGCTCCTGATATTCTTGCTTGTGGATTGATTGGACCTACAAACTCTATTTCTCACTTATTAAATACTTGTAAAGTAATCTAAGGTCTCAGTGGCATCTCATCCCTCCTGGATGGATTCCCAAGTCTTTGACAAACATCACACTTCTGACAATATTCCTTTGCATCTTTATGAATTGTTGGCCACCATAATCCTATGCGCAATACCTTATGCGTGGTAGATTTTCCTACATAGTGTACTCCAACAATCCCTTCATGTGCTTATGCTAAAATGATAGGCATTCCATGCTCCATAACACATCTCCTCAAGATGTTGTCTGCTCCAAGTTTGTATAAATGACCCGCAATCAATTGATAGTTTGTAGCTCTGACCACCAATTTTTTCTTCTGCACAGTAGTAATTCTCTTGGTGCAAACCATGTACTCAAAAAATCAATAATGTCAGCAAAATACTCATCATTTATCTGTACCGAAAAAAATTGTGCATATGGAAAGTTGTCTTCCGATTTACTGGGTTCTTCTCCATTATTTATCCTGGATAAGTGATTTGTTCTTGCATTCAATCTTCCATGTTTCACCACAATTTCAAAGTCAAACTCTTGGAATAAAAGTATCCATATGCATATCCTTCCCCCCAACACTGACTTATTGAATAAATATATGAGAGCAGAATGATATGTAAACATCTTCAAATGTTTCCCTAACAAGTAATGTATGTATTTATGCAAAGCATACACTATAGCTAATCCTTCCCTTTTTGTAGTGTTGTAGTTTTTTTCCGAATCTGATAACTTCTTACTTGCAAATGCAATAGGGTGATCTATATCACCTTCTCCTGGTTGGGTCAATATTGCTCCTAATCGTATTGCAAATGCATCAACATGCACATGATTTTTTTTTTCCCAATCTGGAAGAACTAAAATCGGTGCAGTAACCATCTTCTCCTTCAAAATATCCAAACTTTGTTGAAATTCATCATTCCACTGATACTTGGTGTCCTTCTTCTACAACTTCTCCATTGGCACAATAATTTGTGCATATCATGTTATGAACTTCCTATAATATCATGTATGACCAAGTGTACTCTTCAACTGGTGCACTGATTTCGATGGTGGTAAGTTAACTATGAAAACAATTTTAGTAGGATCAACCATCTAACCCTATTTTCACACAACATTCCCTAAAAAAATACCAAAAGGTGCGCTAAAAATGCATTTCTTAATATTCAATGAGATCTGGCATTGTCTACATCTGTCCAACATTAGACTTAATAATTCAACATGATACTTTAATAATTTGAGAATTGTCTAATCATTCAAGTATACTTATAAAAACTTATGAATAGAGTCCTTAAAGGCTGCTACTACTACTCTTGAAAAAAAAATTGGTGCATTCTTCAACCCAAATGGAATAACTGTATACTGAAATGATCCCCACTCTATAGAAAATGTAGTCTTGTGTCTATGTCCTGGTGCTATCCTAATACAATGATATCCTGAAAACCCATGTGTAAATGAATAAGCTTCTTAACCCCCTACATTCTCCAAAACTTCATCTATAAATGGGGTAGGAAAAGGATCATGTAGAAAATCATTATTAAATTTTCTCAAATCTACACAAATATTGATCTGTCCTTGCTTCTTTTCCTACACCACCATAGGACTAATCCATTATGATTCTTCCATGGGTTCTATGACACTAGCCTCTAACGTCTTGTTAATTTATGCTTTTAATTTCTCCTTGTATATTGGATTCAATCTATAAGGTATTTGTCATATAGGTCTATCTTCTGGATTCAAGGGGATATTCATCTCTCCTGCCTCTTGCTAATCCCTTCATCTATGAGAATGTTTCTAGGAACAAGTCATTGTACTCGTGCAATAATTTTGTGATTCTTTCTACTGTTTGATTATCCCAATAATCTCCAATGCTGGAAATATTTGGGTTTTCTATAGTTCCAATGTTTACCTTTTTTATATTCAGGGGTGTAGCATAATCTTCTGAATCTAGTTTTTTTCCTTCTACTTCCGTTTCTCCTTCAACTTATGGGATCTAGATATTGCGTGGATTATCCTCTGCTGGATCTTCTTCTTCTGTGACATGATAACAATGTAGCAATTGTTTAACTGTCTGTCTAGTATGCTTCTGATATGTTGGGATTATTTCAAATTCCAGTTCTTCAAATATCCTTTCTCTTACTACTTTCAGCATTGTATCTATATCTATACTTTCATGCTCAAAGGAAAATGTAACTACAAAATTTTGATGTATCTCTTCCTAGTTTGTAGTTTCTATGCATTGTTCCTATTCTGTGTACCAGTTCTTTGAGATGCCTTCTAATGTGTGAATAAAATGGTCTGGAGTTTCTTCTAGTGGTACTAATATCCATTGAACCATGCACTTATATACATGTTCTTTAGGTTGTCCAAATCCCTCATAATTCTCCAACACTTTGTTCTCTTTCTCTACGCCAAATCTGATGTGCAGTAACTTATTGCACTGAAACTAGTTGTTGATATTCTCCTTGTGTGTACCCCACCAACAAGAAAGTGTATCTTTCAAAGAAATATCTAATACTGGCAATCTCTAATTTTCTACTACCTCTAATTCAAACTTCATTAAAAATTCTTCTAAGTCATTCATACCATAAAAAGTAGGAGGCTCTCTTACCTCTGAACCAATCCATCTCAATGTGCACATCATTCTAGCACATCTTCTGGTGGATAATTCATGTATTCATTATTTCCATTTCTCTAGTCATGTGTCAGAGTCTGAATCATAAGAAATAATACTCCTCCAACTGAGTATTCCATCTGTAGTTGGGTTGATATAATATTCTTCACGCGTGGTTGTTATGTATAACTAATTTACATCTTCTGTAAGAATATTTTCTATCGTAGGTTCCACATACCTTCATCCTTCTAAAGGATCCAATGGCACAATGAATATGTAATCTCCAGATTCAAAGATCGTCTTTCATTTCTTCAATTTAATAATAGTCTGGTTATCAAAATCCCAATCCAATCCCAACAATGCTAGATATGGAAAAGTATTATCTACTATGTTAATGAATTCAAAGTCTACGATGGTGTGTGCACCATATAGATCTAATGGTATCCTTTCTAGTCTTCCAATTGGCAGCACTATATGCTAATTTGATAACTTTAACTAAATAGATGAATACCCCAATTGAGTTTCTCCCATAGCTTCCCATGTCTTCTTTGGTAGAACATTGACTTCGGGCCCTAGGTCTAGCATAATATCCCCCATATTGAAATATAAAATGTTTGAATTCAACCTGAATTCTCTACTTGTTCTTCTCTTCTTACAAACCTAATTCACTTTTTTAACCCCTTCTTCCCCAGAATTACACTTTTCTAACAAACTCTATAATACTTGTAAATAATTTTTATCATTCAACAATTTTACACATGACCCCAAAAAATTTCTTCAGTTACTTACTTGTTCTGAAGGCTTCTCTTTATTGGTATGATCAAATAATGGAGGCATGTCATACACTCGTATCTCATCTACTGTTTTTTTTCCTAAAGTAGACGCAATATTTTCTTTCAAAATCTCTTGCCTAGCCTCTTTGAATATCTCTTTATCTTTGTGTGCATCAAACTTATGTTTAGGCGTGGTATTCTTCCTAACCCACTGGTACTAATCTTGGTCCTTCTTTGTTTCATCTTCTCCTATCTTAGCTCCTCCTCTAGTAACTATGTTAATCTTCTTACCATCCTCTTCTTTGTTTTCCACAACGATCCATTGTACATTATGATTTTTTTAGTTCCTCTTGTCCTGTATCTTCACCAAAAGTGTCAAACAATCTTCTATCTCATGGTCTAATGCGTGATAATACATACATGTTGCAGGAGGCTATGTGAAGTATCTTGCATAGTATCCAGGTTTCTGACATTTGTGACACACTATTGTTCCTCAACCTCCTCCAAATCCTCTTCCTCCACGACCCCCTCCTTTGAAGCCTCATATGTGACCCTGATTATCTCTGTGTGTTTTTTTATATTGAGGTCCCTGATTGTACTACAGTTGCACATTATTGTACTGAGGTGGTATTCTGTGATATTATACTGTGGTGGTTATTTAAATTGTTGTACATTATTGTACTATGATTGTGTTGCAAATTGATGTGGTTGTTGCGTAAATTATCTTGTCATTTGTTCATCCTACACCCTGCATGTATCTAAAATTCTTTCTTTCATCATCTCCAAGGTTCTACATTCCTTGTCTTTGTGTCCAACTAACTTACAAAAGTTACAAATTGTACTCTTTGGTATTGTATGATACTATTTCATTAGGGGGAAATGATAGGGATCATTCACATGTGTTTTGCAATTCTCACACCATGGTCCTCTTGAAGATAAAGGCTTTGGCATACCCACTCCAATATATTGCACAAATAATGGAAACTCATTATTATGATTCCCTTTAGTTCTGCATAATATGCATAAAAAATCTTCCCTTTTCTCCTTACCTTTACTCTGATTCAACTGAAATGTTAAGTTCTTCAGGTGTTGCCTCAACTCTTCCACAGTTGGGTATGTCTACTTATACTGATTTTCCTCTAGTTGTAACGTTGCTTGTAGAGCCTCATCCTAACTTTGGAATTCATGCTACCTCAAAGGATACTTCAAGTGTGGCAATAAAGAGTTAACAAACAAATGTTTATGTTGCATATCAGTAATAGGGTAATTTAATTTACCTTTTAGCCTCTTGAACTTTTTGTCCACCTCCCACACTAATGCTCCTGATTTCTTCTTAATCTCTATCATTTCATTCATGAACTAGTCTTCTGAGCTTGGTTTCTGGAATTCATTTATTAATTGCCTCTTTACCTTTGCTACAGTTGTAGGCGCTCTCGTTGGATTATTTTCTTTGAGACCCATGTACTAATATAATGTGTGGTCTCTGAATGTGATTTCCAACTACGCAACCTTTGTATCTTCATATGTAATTTGCTCAAATTCCCATATCTTCTCACAGATAAACAAATGCTTTTCTGGGTCATATAACCGATCCCCTCAGAACTATGGTAACCTAATAGTTGTACCTTGTACTTCCATTGTGAATTTTGATGTACTACAACCTACGCGTGGTGTAGATATTTGACTGGTACTTTTTTAACTTACATTTGTGCTTGAATTTCCACTGGACCCATGTCCTGTAAAAATTCTTCTACCACTAATCACTTATTGGTTAAACAATTTTTCTTCTTCGGATGTCTTAGTCACACATGGCATTGTGGGTCCCACACTAATTCGGATCTGGAATGGAGATCCTTCTTTTTCATTGGACCCATGATCTCTGGTTTTCCTCTCATATGTGGCACACAAGATATCCTCAATCTTCTTTGTGCCACATAGATCCTCTACCTCTTCCTCATTGTTGTCCAATCCCTCTCGCTTAGATACTTCCCTCTTCTTGCTATTCATCTTATACTAGGAGGTTTATCCGTTGTGCATCACACCTACTTTCCTTATTATCTCCTTGGTCTATTCATCATCCATCATGATGGGGTACATTTCTTTCTTCTTCTAGCTACTCTCAAGAGCCTTCTCCATATCTCAGATCTTCCTTAGTTCTTCCCCTAGCTCCCCCATGTGCACAAAGTGATATAGTTATTTGATTCCATGGCCATCACACCTTTATCATGCAGTCATATCTTAATTGATGTGTAAAGAGACCTAATGTACCTGTCTCTGGGTCCCTTCAAGAAATCCTGCTCTACAACAGTATATGACTTCACTGTGTCTACTGCAAATTCAATAATAAACCCCACAATAATATTGTCTAACCAAAACTCCACTTCGCACATGAAATTTTTATTAACCCTTTCCAATCACGCAATATTTTCAGCATTCCACTCTACTAGACTAATCTGATTAGTCAGATGGGTATCTTTCAACCTCAATATCCACTCCTATAATAACTCTAGAAAATAACAGAAATATGCCTCATGCAAATCAGTAAACAAATAACTTTTCAAATACTAGCGTGGCGTATATCTGGAACTTTTATTATCTTTCTATGTGAACTCTAGTTGCTTTGTCTCCAACCATATTTCAATATCTCATTTTGTAGGGTTCCATGGCCTAAACATTCATTTCTACCATTACATTTTCTTCACCAAACCCCTTCCAGGCTATCCTTCTGAGTTCCAGTCCCGGCAACAGAACCATTTGTTGGATGTATAGGCTAACATGGGTTCTACCTTAGTTCTCCAACAAAACCCTTTTCACCATCGACCCTTCTCGTAAACCAGAAGGCTACACTACACAAAGAGTGCACAACCCAGTCTCACCTAAGATGGTTTATTAGTGACTACATGACGTAGATGTGTACAGTCATGGAAGGGATTGGCGATGCTCCTTTTACTTATTTTTCTACTTTAACTTGTATTATACCATAACATTCATCATATCTACTATTTTATCCATTCAATAACATATATTATGCATAATCAGTCTAGTGCACGTTGTAAATAAACTCTAATAAATGCACTCATTTAACCATTCTTTCATAATTCTAGAAATAACAAAAAGAATTCAACACATTCAACACAATATTTTACAGTGGTTCACCCCCCTGGGCTACATCCATAAAGATATTCGTATTTATTCATTCTTCATAAAAATAGTGTTGCACTCATTACATCATAGGGTTTAAGATTGGTGAGGTTGACCAGCGTCGCACCAAGCTCCACAAATTGTGACATAACCATCGGTTACAACTCAATACTAACTCTATTTTTGGTTCGCAACTCTCAACAACATACAAAATTCGACTCAAAACTCAAAAGGATGCTCAAGGTACTTTGTTCATGCCAAAATTTCAATGATAAGATATTCCTCATACATCCTCTATTTATACTACAAAATGGGTAAAAACCCTTACATTATGACTCAAGAACCCTAAGCCTAATTGGACTCAACTTGTCCACTTTCAAACTGCCTTTTGCGTGGTTGGTCTTCGATACAATTGTTCCTTGTGCTAATCTTCCTTATTTCCTGGCACGTTGCTTCCTTTTCCCTTTGTCGCGCTACTTTCTCCTCATTCTCTGATGTGCATTGTTTCCTTTGGCCCATTCTACCTTTCTTTCTGTGCTTAAATTCCAAAATTTAATGCTCTAATGCTACCCTATAAAGCATGTATAATATTATATGCATTTAATTTGAATCAAACAATAGGGTACTAAACATTATATAAAGATTCTACAAAGTATTTCGCTACCCTATAAAGCATGTATAATATTATATGCATTTAATTTGAATCAAACAATAGGGTACTAAACATTATATAAAGATTCTACAAAGTATTTCAACTCCATAGTGACTAAAGATGACTAACAAGGAACTGGTTTAGAATTTTTAGATGATGATTCAAGAGTAAAAGAGGCATATTTCCTTACTTGAGCCATATTTCGAAATTAGGTCTACTCAATGTTCATATTATGCACATCAATTGCGAGTATTAATTTACCAATTATTGAGGGCTCTAGGTTGAAATTTAGGTGGAAAGGTTCAATGACTCAAGATGTATTCTATCGTTATTCCTTTATTCTAAGCATAGAGTGTTCTTGTAGTCCCTCAAGATTATTTGAGATAAATTAAAGATGATACATCCGCTAAGTTCAATATAAGACATAGACTATGGATTCATAACTTCAAGGGATGACCATAACTTCAAGTGACACCTTTTATTTGTACAACATTCAAAATTTATATTTGTAGGACGGAGTGACATTTATATCAAAAATCCATTTAGGAAAATTTTACAATCCACATGTCATCATATAAGTGGTTTTGTAGCTCAACTAGATCACTTTTCCTCTAGGTTCTTTTCCCCTAAGTGGTTTTTTAGATCAACTAGATCACTTTTCCTCTAGGTTCTTTGCCCCTAAGACAATCCTTGACTATTCGCATGGTATCATCCCATATTTCATAATTCAGGTATAAACATTTTCATTTCCCCCCAAAATGATCCTTAACCATCCACATTGTATAATATCTTGTCTTCTAGATCATGAACAAGGATTATCAAGAAGGAAATGTCTCCCCAAAAATGCAAGGAGGTGACACATATGCAATGCCCCATTCTTTACTAGACTTATTAATACTTATTATTATTATTGAGGGAATTATAAAAGTATGAAATACATGGTACTGTATGATGGATATATTTTATATGATTTATGCGCTAAAACTCTCTTTGATATGACTTGGTTATATGATGTGTTACTTATGTATGACCCATGGATACTATGGGATTTATTTGGTTTCTATTGAATGGTATAAAATTGTGCATGAAATTATGATTTGGTAATAATGATGATTATATATAACACAAGAAACTGAATTGTTATATATTTCCATCCTACTAATGATTTTTTGAGTGTGACAAAAACGAATATCAACATATGGACTTCGAGAATGAGCCAATATATTTAAAACCAAATTTTGTTCTAGCGTCAATTTAGATGTTGTTTTAAACATATGATTATGAATTTATTTTATTATTTGGATAGTTCTATTTGAAGTGTATTCATAGATGTGCAAGAACAAGGGTTATTGTTTCTAGATTAACCTACATATGGGTAAATATGGTATGAAGGTGGTGTGACACGGGTACAATTGAGAGAGGGGGTATTATTCTTACCTATTACCAACTCCCTCCATGTAGACTAGGGGAAAAGAAGATATCCTCACCCATGAGGTTGAATGATGTCATAAGACTAGACCACATAGGTCACCTACAAGGATGACCTAAGGGGTGCACAATAAGGATAGGAAGTCATTATTCCTTAGTAGACCATGAGTTTCTCACCAATGGTATATGGGTTGGAGTGAACACAACCTTAACTGTAGATTATTTTTTCTCCCTCCATGTAGATATGTGTGTAAAAGGGTTGGTCCAATATGTGTGTAAAAGGGTTGGTCCAATGATACATATCATGTGCAGGTTAGTTAGAGATGTTATTTTTATAGTGATATAGGTTCATTCATAAAAAAAATACAATCCATATCGATAGAGTGAAATCATTTAAATATGAGGGACATATGAGAAAAAATGGATTTGGTTTTAGTCGGTATATAGAAGGGTAAAATTAAAATGCATTAGAAACATTTAAAATCAAAAGAAATTCCCAATTTCTATTTAAACAATTTATTTAATTAAAAAGTGCCATATGTGTGCACACACACCTATAAGTTTAAATATAAGAGTGAAAATTAGTTGGAAAGTTGGTAAAAAATTATGGAAAAGTAGTTAGGATAATCATGAATAATAAACATATTATGTAAATAAAAAATAATTATTCATGAGTGGCATGTTTCATTATGCATCATTGCTATAAAATATGAAAGGGGTGGTCATGAGAGGCACCTTTTATGCATCTTAATGTTAGATGGATGAGATAATGTGGAAATGTACATGGAGAGTTAGTGGAAAGAGGTTTGATTTTGCAAAAACATGATTAGGTCTAGTTCTTGTTGTTATGATTGGGGATCCACATTGCTACACAAAAAACATACAAAATATTTGGTGAAGTGTATTTCATTCACTTCACTATTTTCTATGTGTACACTCCTTCATACAATATTTGTATCTTCGGAGTTCCATAAAAAAAGGAGTATCCTTAGGATATAGTGGGGTGGTCAACTGATAGACATAAGTGAATTGGGGATAATTTTAAGTATGGAAATTTATCTCATAATGTAGAAACCTTGGCGAATTTTACTATTCCTTAATATGCAAACTATAAAATGTTCGACGACATTTTTATAAAAATATTCAAATTTCTAAGGATTTTATATATTTTCTATAAAAATTGGGCTATTTTTAAGGTAAAATAATTTTATTCTATAGAGTTTGAGAAAATCACTTTTAGAAAAAATGGAAATTGGTGAATCTTGTTTTTGGAAAAATCATGGAAAATTATCCCATGAGAAATATATAGTCCCCAAAATTTTTCCTGAAGTTGATTGGAAAGGAGAAAACAAATATTTAGAGAAACTCTTCAGATCTTGGAGCTATTAGATATTATGATATTTTTAGTTATTGATCTTCTTCCTCTTCACAATATATGTATAATAATTTCTCCTCTTTGCACTTATTTCCCATATTTTACTTGTTGTCACAATTGAAACATAGTCCCTTTGCTCTTCCTCCATCCATTTTTTGGTTCCTAAAACTTGTAGGATGAGTGATTTTAGGGGTGGGAACGTGGTGCTCTCTATAGTTTTTAGTGGCCAGACTTATGGTAGCCATATTTTTAATTTCAACTTTCCTTTCCACAATAAAAGCATACTTGAGGGATTTAGGTTGTAAGAGACACACCTCATGTTGAATTCTCTCCTTTAAAATGACCATAATTAGTTATAAAAAAGTATATTCTAGAATGTTCTTTACTTTGAGAATCAACTATTGAAATTGTTGAATGTTTTATATAATTGGATAGCTTTAGCATAGATCTATCAATTTAATAAATAATTTGTTACTCTTAATACCCCCATAATATGCTATCAATTCATCCATAAAATGAATCAAGAGACAACATACTTCTTTTTTGGCTTACAAATCAAACTAATCAAGTTCAAGATACAAGGATGCAAGAATTTTGTATTGTAAATTTGGAACTTGGTGTAGATCAAAGAATTTATCCCTCTGTATTATCCATGTTATAAGATCTTTACCATTTAACTTTCTCATATTGATCTTCGGAATGAAGCAGTTCCTTAGTCCTAGGATGAACCCTTCATTGTGTGGAACTTGGAGAGATGAATGATCATGATTCTAGGAATCAATCTTCGTGTTCTCCCAATGTGTTAAAAAATGTTCCCCCTATGTGCCTAGGGTTCAACAATTTTATTCTCCTTATTTTCATGATTTCCATGGTTCACAATATCACTTTTAAGGAACCTATTATCTAGGATATGTAATATCCTGGATTACATGTAATTTTGTAATCATTCTATATTTTGATCCATCAACTTTTCCTTTTTATCTTCAACTTCCATATATTGATCCATCCATGTTTTCATCTTTTGATCCATCATTTTTTTCCATTTTATCTTCAATTTCCCTTTTAAGGATTTCTTGTGAACATGCCAAATCAACCTTTTTCAACACATTATCACCTATGTCAGTAAATTGGTTCCTCAAATGGGATACTTGGTTCCCTAAGTCTTTACATTCTTTAGGAATCATGGATGAGTTCTTTGGAGGTTTAGTAGGTGTAGAACTGTTTCCACTACCTCTTTCCACATGAGCCAAAAATAATATTTAATTAGGTTTGAACTCTATTTTCTCTTTATCACACTTTTTGAATCACCTAAATATATATTTTAATAAAAAAATATGAAATTTCCAATTTAACATGCCTTTTTAAATTCTTGATTTGGAGACCGTTCTACAGGCTAATCTTGCACATCATATAACTATCAAGTTTCAACACCTCTAAATTGGTTTTTGGTACCTTGATATGTCCTCTCTACAATTCCACATGTTTGACTAAATTTTGATGTGCCAAGAAAATATTATGGTAACTTTCCCAAAACTTGCTAATTTTGTCCCTGACTTTTAGGAGAGAAGAATTGTCTAAACTTTCATGTGTTCAATTTTTCAGATATACTTCTAAAATTTTGATATTAAATACTATGATATGAAATCTATTGAATACAATTAGTGGCAATCAATTTTGATCTTTCTATAATCATATATGAATATTTAACCTGGAACATCTATTTGAGACTAGTTTTAGAATGTGTCATAAACCCTAATTCCATAAAATGTAACTTGAAAAGTATAGTGAACTAGAGTATGAAATTTTTAATACACATACTTTGTTATGTCATATTAGATTCTCAAAAATTTCATTGTTTGAATCTTCACAAAAAAAATTATAGCAAAAAATTCAAGATGACTTGTTTGAAGGAGCCAAACTCAAGTATTGTATGCTTGGAAACCAAATGTTGTCCACCAATACCCAAATAGTATAAAAATAGAAAGAGAAGTAACTCCACACCTTGAAAATTGGAAAGAAGAAGGAATGAGAAGACTATTTTAGGGGCAATCTCCTTTTATAATATAAAAATTGCACTAGATGAGATAATGTTTAAAACTAGGTATCCTTGGTATATATAGGAAACAAAGGGTACAATTACAACTAAAGTGTCTAGATAACCATTAAAGGACCTAACCAACCTATCAGGAAAACACTAATATAATAATAGAGATGTAATAATTCAATATCGAGGGATTAACATGAGCAAATCATTAGAAAATAAGTTTGGACCTAAGCAACTTCTACATCCTTCAATCATGATGTAAGTACTTTCATAAATCTAAAAAGTTCTCTCTTTTGTTTCTATCTTTTTTAGAAAATTTATTAGTTATATTTTAATTCCAACGATTGAAATTTTTTCATATACATATGGGAATGGAACAATTGTTGAATAATTGATGAAAAGATTCAATTAGGTTTATTAGAGGTAGTTTACCAGATGTAGGAAGTCTAAGTTATGATGGGAATTGAACAATTAGGCTTATTAGAGGTAGTTTACCAAATGTAAGAAATCCAAGTTATGGTGGAAATGGAACAATTGATGAGAAGATTCAATTAGGCTTACTAAAGGTAGTTTACCATATGTAGGAAGTCCAAGTTATGATGGGTGTATATAGAAGTGCATGCATAATTTTTTATTTATAGTTTCATGAGCACATGAGTTCTCAAACCTTATAGAAGGTATGGGAGTAAGAAACTTGGGTACTATTAATTCAAGGTGTGATAAGCTCATTAATATTCAATGTCTTACGATCAAATCATGTAGTTATCTTTTTGGAAGAAAAGATAGAAAACTTGTATTTGTTTGGGAAGATGGGTTTTGTTTTTTCCTTGGCAATTATTAATTATGTAAGTGGGTTAAAAATTATTTAGACATGTAAGGATCTATTAAAAAAAAATTCTACGCCATGATTAATGATAGATCTGATCTACCTATTTCTGTTAAAAAAGGTTAACACATAATAAACTAGCACAGTCACAATTATGTCGCTGATTAACGCCGAAAGGCAGAAATGGTCACCACAGAAATGAAACTAAAAGCTCCTAACACAGAAATGAAACTAAACGCTCCTAACACAGAAATGAAACGAAAGGTAGTTAGCATAGAAACGTGGCTACAATTGTGTGTGAATATCTTAATATTTTTTAATCAGGTAGATGTGGTAATAAGTTAGTGAACACAGTAATTTTTAAACATGATTAGGTAAATGTAAAAAAGTAAACATATAAACAGATGTCTTTATAACAGCTGGGAAGTTAATGCATGAAATCAGAGCCATTTATTTATTGTGACGACTAAGAATATTCCAAGCATATTTAATCTCGCCCATAGAAAACGTATTAAGAACTAAAAACCTATTAAATATGTCCATTGTCAATAAATGTACACCTTTCGACGTAATTATGTGTGTGTTAATGCAGTTATGCGTTGGTGATGTATGCAACAGGGATATCAGGCTCCTTGTTCGGCACAATACCGGGAATCCTTCTTTGATCGACATCATGGACAGAACAAAAATCGACAACGCCAGTGCTAGTAGTTCCATGAAAGACGTTACAGAGGAGATGGCTATGAGACCGCATAAATTGTTTGGAGCCCTTCTCTATTAAGCTCCTTCTTACATAAGTAGCATATGATATGTTTTCAGAGGGCTTTCGTATTTTAAAGTCATGTGTTGAATTCTATAGCTTTCAAGTGAATGAAAGTTATGAGAATACAAACACTCATTATGTACTTGTAGCGGACTTGTCGTTCAACTTCCAACCAACGCTAACTCTGTGTCCATGTGTTTTTGTCCACTCATGTAAGTTGGAGACGTGGTGGATTCATACCCACGGTGGCCATGCATCCTGTCAAGATCGAACTCATGTAAATTCATTCCCATGCCATCTCATTGTTAGAGGGGATCGAAGCTTGGTCTCCCATTGTTATAGAGCGGATCGAATCCTGGTCTCTCAGGTCTGCATAATTTTTCAGTTAAACCGCTCAAGTAAGCGCTGGTCATCAAGAAGATTTATACATGCTTGATTGTTGTTATTTCCTTTTGAATGATTTTTTTATATTGTGGATTAATCAGGAAGCAATTGGAAGATTCACTGAACATGTGAGAGTGTTGGTGTAATATTTTTTTTTATCTGTGTCTGTGACTCATATAATGCAAGCTCAATTGCCAGAGTGTGACTCATATAATGCAAGCTCAATTGCCAGAGTGTGACTCATATAATGCAAGCTCATTTGCCAGAGTTTGGAAGAAGAGAAGCGATCACTCAAGAACTGGTGATGTTGTCAGGAGTTTTGCATAACATTTCGTTGTTTTGATTTGTCAATTCACTTACGGTTCACTTACGGTTGTCCGGTCCAGAAAAGAACATATTCACTTACCTTTGCTCAACGTTTTCTTACTGATGAAGTTGGTAAAGAGTCCTTATGGAGGCGATAGTAGCATGGCTAATTGTGTGTGCTCAAGACTTCAAAGAGGAAGGAGTTGTGTGTGCTCAAGACTTCAAAGAGGAAGGGAGGCAGGCAAGCAGGCGCTGTCACACGTCTTTACACCGTGAAATGGCAGCACTGAAAGAACTAAAAGAACTCATTGAAATGGCAGCACTGAAAGAACCAAAAAAAACTCCTAATGAGCAGGAAGGTTAACCTGAACATAGAAAGCATCTGGTCTCACTCTTATAGGTCAGAGATTCCTAGACCAGTTGCTTGTGGATATGGATGATTTGTGCATAATCTTATATTTACATTATTTTTTTTTTTGATAGTTGAAAATGTTGAATCCAGTTCAGTTTAAGTGCTAAAATTCCTTTCTTATTCAATTATTGTTTTTCATTGTTTTTTTTTTTCATGGTGTTAGTTACATCGAAAGGCTTACACCTATTGACAATGGGCAGATTTAATAGAGGTTTAGTGCTTAATACGTTTTCTATGGACAAGATTAAATATGGCTGAAATATTCTTAGTAGTCACACAAAATAAATGGCTGTGATTTCAATCATTAACTTCCTAGCTATTATAAAAACATCTATTTATAAAAACATCTATTTATGTGTTTACTTTTTTACATTTACCTAATCATATTTAAAAATTACTTTGATAGCTAATCATATTTAAAATTAAAATATTTACATTTACCTAATCATATTTAAAATTAAAATATTAACACAAGATAAATGAAGCGCAACCATTTATTTGTTAACCAATAATAAAATTTAATATATTCTTTTAAGGATTCATTTCATCTTATCAACCTTTCGAATTGATCGGGGAGAAAAAGCATTATTAGAAAACACTATGCTAATTGATATAACCTAAAATTGTTAACCACACAAATTCTTAGGGGATGAGAAGTGTTATGTATGTCACATAATCACTGGAACAATGCCTTTTGGCGATACCTGGATAGTCTATTCATAATCCTATTAGGCGAACAAACCGCCAAAGAAGACCGGAGCCTCAGTAGCATAAGCCACAAACAGTCACTATGTCCAGCAGCTAAGTAAACCAAACAAGAACCATGCTACCTATTCATAATCGATCAAGACTGCCAGCGTAAAAATAAGACTCGTCCAAGTGTTGATAACGTGCTGCACATGAGATCATAAATCGGACACGTTGGGTGGGCAGTGAGAATCTCTACCCTCGAATACTACTCTTTTGTGCTACCCAACATCTCATCTATCCCAACTATCTTCGTTGCAATCATAGTATCTCTATTGGTTTGGTCGGGTAAGTATGATATAAAGGTAAATTTGATCTAAAATCTTAGATAAGTAACTGTAAATGATATATCTGTGTCTGGACCTTCAGTTTAATATCCAACGGGGACTATTCTTTATCACTTTCTTCTTCTAGGATTTACACCCCACCCTTCCCAACAAACTGGGTGCCCCTAGTACCTTTTTCAGATGGAAATTTTATAGACGAGCCTAGTTGTATCCAAGGAAAACATCGGGCCCATTAGCCCGATAGTCATTCCAGATATTTTTTTTGCTGCTATCAATTGGATGGGAGGAGGCCATTTCCTCAAATTGAATGCTTTATTGAATTACTCGACTAAATGGATTTTAAACCACCCGGGGTCACTTGCAATTCAAGAAACCCAATTGAGCTCAAAAGAAAAGAGAACCCCTCATATGACTAGGCTAGTGAAGGAACCTTGGTTCAAAAAAACCTTTTTTTTTGTTCTCCCTTTACCCTTGGGGTTACTGTAATAGGCAGAGATGTGACTTACTGGCCTAAACGACCAACAAACACTCTAACAAAAAACACGGTATCATCCAACGAATGGATGCTACCTAGTAGATTTTGTTCATCATGTAAGAACTTAAGAAAATATGCGGGAAGAAGAACATATGCAGGAATAAGAACCTGCACACAATGTTGTTTAAAAAATTACAAAGAAATTCACATTTTCTCCCCTACATTTTGGTTGTGTGCAGGGAAAGAAGAAACTTGAAGTGTTCCAAAAGGTTGGCTGCCCTGATCTTTCTAGTCTCATTCTTCTTCTTCTATAGCATGATCAAGAGATTCCCAGATATTTCTCGTCTCATTCTTCTTCTTCTATAGCATGATCAAGATATTCGAATGGTCGTTTATCCAAGCTTGATAGCGTAACAGGAAGCATGTAACAGGGAGAAGGTGCCTCATCTCTTTAGTTGTAGGAGAGTTAGTTTCACAAGCTCTAAAGTTATTCAGAGATGTGGTGATTGATGCAGGTCTATCTCGATTATCCCAGAGACTATCTCAATTATGCCAGAGAGAAAGGGGATCTGTTCACTCCATTTTTAGCATAGGTAGGAGAGAGGAAGGGATGTGTTCACTCCATTTTTAGCATAGGTAGGAGAGAGGCAGGTCATGGAAAGAGGATATTCTTGGCAAAAGAAGCAAAGGCTAGGAAAGAACATGCAGTAACTTCTTGGAAAAAGAAGCAAAGGCCAACACAACACATGCAAAAACGTCGAGAAGGCATTGCCACCATGTTTAGATAAAGTTTAATATACATATTAGATGAATTTTAATATACATATTGAAAAATCCAAACATTTAATGTTTAGGATTAATGCTTAACTCGAAGGGTAACATTAATCCACCTTGTTGTAATACATCACAAATATATACTTCATTTCCTAACTTTAATTTCCCCTTGCCTTGAAATGAGGCCAAATAAGCCCTCAAAATTTATGATTGGTTAAAAAATGTTGTTGGAAGTATTTGATAGGTAATCAAAAAGTGTTCAATGAAATGTGAGAATAAAAATTTGGGTTAGTAACCTTGATTTGAGTGCAAATATTAAAAATTGTTTACAATAGTCCTGCTCCCTTTAGACATGGACTAATAATTTCTAGTGAGTAGCAATTAGAAATGTTCTATGGAGTAGAAATTTAAAATGTGTATACTTACTATGTGTATGAGCATATCATTATATGTATTATTTCAATCAAATGTGTACTTTTAAGGATCAAGGATCTTTCTTAAAAACTATATAGTATGTTTAATATAAATATTTCGATAGATAATATTTTGAAAATGATTATGAATAAGTATTATGTTTTAGATTTACATAAACATTTTTTTGTCAAAATTATGTCTTATTATAGTTTTAGATGATTACCAAAAAAATCGAAAAATAATCTTGTGTATCCAATGCTAGTAAATGAAAACATGTTGTAATTGATAATGAAATGGATGTAGCATGTTGAAACTATCACCTTTTCTTATTTAGTATATTAAAAACATTATAATCTCATTTTGATTAACTACGATCACAGTTAACATAGTGTTGGCAAGGGTGCTACAACTTTTCCTAAGGTAAATTCATTTCAAGGCTTGAATCAAACCTTTGAGAAAAGGGAATTGCCTCCAAAAATTATTAAGGAGGTGATGCATGCCTAAATATAAAATCATTTTGAGTAAGGATAGAGGAATATTTTAAGAGGAGGAGGATAGAAAACTAGGTGAATTGGGTTAGGGTTTTGATTTTGAGAAGTATGAAGTTGAAGAAAGACTAGATCTCACATCAGCGGTGGAGGCAGGAATGGATGGTATAGGCATACTTGGACCCTCTGGCCCCTCGGCGAACAAAGGACCAGGAGCATAACTATCATTCAAAAATTCATTTCTAGGAAATACTAGAAAGCAAGCTGAGGACACTGAGATAGGGGGTGTAGTCAAGAGTATCCTTAAAGGTACTCATGCATAGAGCAACCCAGGAGCTAACAAGGAAAAGTTAAATGGATGCCATGATCGTACGAAGGAAAACCACAGGTATGAAGTTACCTCTAAAAGCATAGATAACTATATTCATTCCATGAAATATCATGCTCTAAAAGGAAAATTTATGGGAATTTTGCCAATAGATAAAGCCCTAGCAGGATGGGTAAATTCTCATTGGAAAGTTAAAGGACAAGTAGATTTAAAGCTGGGATCTAAAGGGTTATTTACAACAATTTTTTATAACCCTTCAGATCGTGATAAAATATTCTATGAAGGGACATACTTATTTAATTCATCTGGACTATACCTCTGTTACTAGACTGAGATATTCTTCCTAGAAAAAGAGTATTTCACAACAACACCAGTATGAATAATATTATATTCACTACCCCAAGAGTTTTGTGAGATGGAGACTCTTGAAGTGATAGGAAACACCATTGGATCTTTCATTAAAATCTCAAAAATCACAAAGACATCCAAATAGACCCACCCCGTATGTGAAAATATGTGTCTACATGAACATTGCAAGAGCCCTCCCAGAAGCAATTACAATGGCATACCAAGATATTGAATGGACTCAAAATTTATATTATAAACATATACCATTCAAGTGTAGGAAGTGCCATGTCCATGGCCACTTTTTTAGAGATTTCCCTCTAAATATCAATCCATACAACCCCAAAACATAGGAAGGGACAGACTTGGAAGGATTCACCAATATCTAAGGAAAGAGGAAGGTAGGTCGACGTCTAAGAAAACGAACTACGAAAGAGGAAGATAATTCAAAGAAAATATTCAAATACCTAGAGGAAGCCAATAGAGAATATGCAGAACAAACCCTTGAATACCGAAATAAAATTGAAATACGGGTCGAAGAAACAAAAGAGAAATGAAGTAATCCAGATCCAGAGAAAAATCCAGGAAATAAGGTACAATATGAACTAGAAATGCAAGATCAAGAAGCCCAATAATCATATCAAGGAGAAGAAACCCAAATAATGGAAATTGAAAAAGTGGAATCAAATATAGAAGAATCAAGAAGAGATCAAGGGGAAAAAGTATTAGTAGAAATGAACACATGACAAAATAAACACCTTCATCAAGAATTATAGGAAAGGAACAACAATGAGATAGGACTGGGTATTCTAATAGGATCTTCATGAAGTATTGGGATAAAAACAAAGCACCAAAAGATCCTGAGAAAAAACCCCAGTGAAAAAAATAAGAGGGGAAGAAAACCCTACCGACAAGTCATAGAGGAAACATGGGCCCATTTAGTCGACTTAGGTGAAGTAATAGGCCTCCCAGAAATATATTTACACTCCCAAACAAAGTAAATTAATGAAGCTAATTTCACGGACTGTGAGAGGTCTGAATGCCCCATCCAAACACAAAATGATGCACAAAATAATTACTCAAGAAAAAGAAGAAGTGGTCCACATTCAGGAGACCAAGTATGATAAAATAATGATGCTCAAAATCGCCAAGAAAATATGGAATAAGTTTGAAGTAGCATTGGTAGATTCAGAAGGTGCCTCAAGTGGTATTTCTATTTTGTGGGATCCCATGAAATGGAATTTGGAGTCTATCTCTACTCTCCCAAGAATTTTAATTATTGACTTTGAAGAGATAATATCTCAAGAACAGGGTTTTGTATCTAATGCCTATGGCCCGTTAATGACCTAGATGAAACGAGAATTCCTTGAATCCACGAATCATCTCGAAGCCATGTTGCAAGGTCAACGTTGGGGTATCGGAAGAGATTTCAACATAATAAAATCGCTCCTAGAAAAAAAAGGAGGATCTAGAAATATGGATGCATAAAGTGAATCATTCACAGACTGGATCAAGAAATATAGATTAATTAACATTGAAAAAATCCATGGCACATTCACTTGGAGTAACAAAAGATGAGAAGAAAATAGGATCTCAGTTAGGTTAGATAGATTTATAACCTCTAAATTTTGTTCTAGGACCAGCAGGCCATATCAATGGAGGTACTCCCTTATTATGGCTCGAACCATTGGCCAATCGGTCTCTCATGGGAAGGAAAGGTTATACCTAGGACAAAACCTTATCGTTTTGAAATTTTTTGGATATACCACATGGAATTTATGTAGAATATTGAATCCTAGTGGTTTGAAATCCCAAACTCATATGGCACCAAGATGTTCCAATTTCAGCATAGGTTGGAACATATAAATTGCAGGCTCAAGAAATGGAATAGGGAAGTGTTTGGTAATATCTTCAAAGAAAAAAGGTGCATGGAAGTGGAGATGGCTGCAATTCAAGTGGAATCTTATACAAGAGATACAAATGAAGATACGATATATAGGGAAGAGAACCTTAGGTTGGAAAAGGACAAAAGGGATAAACATGAAGAAATTCTATGGCAGAAAAAATAAAGAGTTCAATGGTTGAAAGAAGTGAAAAAAACTCGAAATTATTCCATTATTCTCTCCTGCAATGTAGAATCCAAAATAGGATATCCTCCATAACTAGACCTTCCGACAAGAGATTAGACACATATGAAGACATTGAAAATGAATTGGTAATTCATTTCCATCAAATCTTATCATAACCATAGGGGGATAGAGATGAATCTATTCAAAAGGTCACTGGAAGGATTCCAAAAGTAATATCCAGAGAACATAACCACTACCTAATGTGTACTGCAACCATTGAGAAAGTGGAAAATAATAGTGAAATAAATGTCCATAGGGAAAGCTCCCGAACCTTATGGGTTCACAACCGATTTTTTCCTTAAATGCTAGAAAATAATTGGGAAAGATATCTGGGAGGTGGTAGAATAATCCAGAACCTCAAAATCCATGCTACCAGCTCTTAACTCCACTTTCATAGCTCTGATTAATAAGGAGAAGGAGGCCAACATGGCTAATAATTTCAGGCCATTTTCCCTCTATAATGTAATCTACAAGATTTTCTCTGAACTCATAACCAATAGACTCAAACCGATCCTCAAACACATTATTTATCTAGAGAATGGAGGGTTTGGGGAAGGGCATGAAATACTTGATGGAAACATTGTGTCCCATGAAGCAGTGCACTTGATGTAGACTTCCAATAAAGTAGGTATTCTCATAAAAATCAAAATTTCTAAATCATACGATCAAATTAGATGGAAATTTCTCCAAAAGATGCTAGAGGATTTTGGGTTTAGAGAAGAATGGGTTAAATGTATCATGAACCTCATCTCATTGAAATTCTTCTCAATCTTAGTAAATATATCCCCCTGTTATATCATTATTACCCCCCTAACCACTGAGACATCATCTCCTAGAGGTTACCTACCTAATTGATCCAGGATCTTTTCATTGAGTGACTTATAAAGAATTTCATTAAATGAGCATAAATTAAAGTGCACCATTAAAGAAGGAAAAGCTCAATAATGAAGAGACATAAGCATCAAATCTGAATAGAAAAAACTAGATAACAAAGTTCATCCCTGGTGGACTACGTCTCTGGGTCCTGCTCTCAAATGGGTAGGCTCTTTCATTAACTCAACAACATAATTTGGCAAAATACATAAGTATACCTCATTCTAAAATAAAGATGCAGAAATAATGTTCAGATCAGAAAACAGACAACACCACTGAATTTGTGGCATCGAATTATCCAAAAATGACTATCTCCATGCCTCGATCTAACTTTGACACTCGCAGGCCCAAGAAGAAATTTTTCTCGGTTTCTGTGCCCCTCTGCAACTTGCAATTAATGACTGGACTACATAGAAATGCATGACCAAGGCCGTACCATACGCGCGCCTTCTCCCTAGGGCTGGGAATACTTAGCATTTAAGTATTATCCACAGGTGTTGATAACAAAGAAGGTCATTGGCATGTTGGTTTGGGCATGAATGTAAAGGCGCATAGTGGGGAGGAGGTCCCGGGGTCAAACCTGCAAGCCTCCCCCTTTCGGTTTTAATTTGTTGTAATATGTATATATAATAAAAATTTGTTCCACCAAGTTTGGCGGTGGCACTATCCATATCACCAACGGTTTGAACACAACCAAGTTTGACGTGGTCTTCCAGATTTGGTGGACCCGCCAAACTTTTAATTTTTTTCAAAAATTGCTCAGGAGGTGTCATTGTGCCTTTTCCGCCTACCATGTGGTAACCCCTGATTGGGCCACATGGAAGCCTCCCATTGGGCCATGTTGTCCTCTGCCATTCTATCATTCCACGTCAGCACACCATGTCACTATGCCACATCAACATATAGACTACCACATTGCATGATCTTATTGGTCCACGGATCGACTAAAAGTGCCAAAAATTGGTGACATGTGGCATCCTCTAGTGCTTCCACATCACCAAGATGACATCATGTTGATGTCAGGATGAAACATGTCACCTTTTTCTCCCACCACATGTGTTTTATGGATGCTAACGTCATCTGTACAGATGTTGATGCCAGTAGTGCGAATGCTGACTCATCCCATGTTGACTGGGCTAGGTTGACCAAACTTTGATCACATATATATTTCAATTCACAACTCTGTTTAATGAGTCGTTTGCATCGTTAGAAATATTGCAACGCGCTCTTTGCGATAATGTCATTTTCACTAAGTTTTGGGAATTTTGAATTTTTTCCTTTCTTTGTCTATTGAGGCCATTCTAAGTGTCCTGAGTTTCCTCTACGAGTTCTGAGTTGTTCTTAGCCTTATCTAGATCCCTTTTGGATCACTCCTTCCCACTGAGAGATTTTTGGAGCACCAAAAGATTTCATCAATCAACAAGTAAGTGAGGGAAGAGTCCCCTCACTTTTTCCTTCTCTATCCACTTTGCCTTGCTTGGATGTGTGCCCTTTAATCCTACTCGAAGATAATCAACATCACCCCTATGTGAAGTCCTATGCCTTCTGTCCAGGATGATATATTCATGTAACTCATCCAAGTACTTAGGTGAAAACTCATCAACTGAAGGTATTGAAACTTCCTCATCTTGATCCATGATCATGAGAGGCTAAAAAAGTTTCAAGTTCTTGATGTTCACAACTAAGTAAATTGGCATATAAGATGGAAGATCCATACGAAAAGAATCGGTACCACTTTTCTCCAAGATAGTGAAGGGTCCATAATGAATGGTCTTGGTTTTCTTGCCTTTACCCTTCAATCTCTCCTTGCTGATGTGAAGCCATACCTAGTTTCCAACCTGGAACTAATTATCAACCTTGTGCTTTTCATGTCAAGATTTATATTGTGTTTGAATTTTCTCCAATTCTTCCCTGACTGGTTGGTGCACCTGTTGGATCCTCTGGATGAACTTGCAAGCTTTGTCCTCTATCCATTCTTCATTCACATCGACATCTATCCCATACATCAATTCCAAAGGAAACTTGGGTAGGTACCCAAAACACATCTCAAAAGGTGAACTATGAGTGGAGGAATGTAAAGATTTGTTATAAGCATGTTTTACATAGGATATATGTGTAACACCCCAGGTTCGGAACCCCCATTTTAAATAATGTATTGTTACAATGTTGAGAGGCTAGGGTGCCCAAACAATTATTAAAAGGTCAGTGTGCCCAAGACATGTAATGTTTTTTAACATTATTAATAATAAATACATGGTTGGTTGCTAGATGGACAAGGACTAGAGTTATAGGGGGCTATGATTCCACAAGAGAGGGGGATTGAGGGGCTAAGGCTTCATTCCTTTGTTAATTACCTTTTTTGTCTAAGGGAAAGGATGGGTTACGTGAGCTTCTTTGGGAAGGCCAGGAGGTTCTTTATTTCCCCACGAAGTTACTTAAACTCGCCTATGGTATGATGGGGGGGTTTGATTGATGTCTTATTCGTTGATTTCCTATATGTTCATTCATTTTCCTCACGCACTTTCATGCACTCACTTACCCATCCATTGATCCATCCTCCCTTGCATCTTGGCTTGGGAAAGGGAACCAAACTGCTGAATATTAGCCATGGGATAGTTGGTTGTAATGGTCGTTGGTGAAATCCAACCATGACTTGGGTCCTGCATGTCTGAGATGCGTTGGCTTGTGCCCTATTTTTCTCACAACTATGAGTCCTGAGAGTTCCAACATTGAGATTCTATACCAGTTGTGTTGGAGGCCCTGGATAAAGGAGAAGGACTTCTTGAGGGAATGCATGGAAGTGAAGGGTGGAGGTCCATTCTCTTGGGTGGTACAGGCTAGGTGGAAGAGAGTCGGGTACTTGGATTGTTGTGGGTGTTGGGAAACCTGTGATATCTTGAGATCTGAATGATTTGGGAACCCAAGTATACTCTGGAACCGTCCTTGTGGATTCATAGCCCTAGCTTAGGGGTGACACTGCTATTGAGATTTGGATAAGTGGTGTCTACAGTTGGGTGGAACGTCCTTGGTCTGCAGCCAGTTGGTGTCATCTTTCATAAGGATAAGTGATCTATGTTATGGTATCATTTACAAGTATATGAATGTTTTTCCTCTATATATTTAATTATCGTTTAAATGAATCTTTAGACTATGCATGCTTGTTGACTTCTGTCGTGCATGTCGTTAAAGTCTTCTCTTTTATGCATCCTTAAATTTTAAAAAGGTATTGGTAAGAGAATGAAGTCCAAAGGACAGGCTTGAAGGTAGCGTACCCCGGCCTGTGGGTGGCTTGGTATGTTACAGTTTGGTATCAGAGATTTTGGTTGAAACATCGAGCCGGTATGGGCCAGGTCTATTGGTCAGAGTCTCGTGCTTACAAATTGAACTCTAACCGTGGAGTTGAAAATCTCTAGAGGAATGGTGTTACAGAATCTACGCAGGATTTAGATCACCAGAGACTCATGGTAAGGGGTTCAAAGGATCATGACAGTCCCCTTCAAATTCAGGAGTGATCATCATTGTAGGACTAGGAGAGATTTGGGATCGTTGGATCGGAGGACAGGTGAACAGAGGTCAATCGATGAAAAGTAAGAAAGGGTTAAGGTCACCACTATCAGATCCCATTGGAGATATAGATCAATGGAAAATAGACATTGCGGGGAACCAAGTTGCACGAGAGATCATTCCTCAAGTCAATCCCACAATCCAAACCACGGTTTCACCAAGGGGTTACATGTCAACGTCAGGAGAATTGCGGGCCAAAAAGAGGGTTACTCCAGACCGTCGATGCATGCCCCCACAAATTTAAAGGAAGTAAGTGATGTGACATGTTAGGGCTTGAACATCGAAACTTCGTATAACCAAAGTAAATATCGATTGTTCGCTCATCCGAAATAGATCTCAATCTCCAGATCGTCTGGAGTAAATATTAAGAGTCGAATTGTCCAAGGTGAATCTGGGTCATTTGATCTAGAAGAGATGTGGCATAAATTTGTGGATTTTGGGTGAAGGCCCAAAGTAAGCCCCAACTGTCTGATTCAATAGGACACGTAGAAGAATCCTGTGTACTTCGAGGAGGTTTGAAGTTTGATATTTCCGAAACCCGAAGATCTGAAAGGATCTCAGCCATTCATCTATTGAGAGCCACACGTCACTAGATCCAGGGCTTCGGATAAAAGCTAGTGGGGCCAAATAAGTTTTTAAATTTGAGATTTTCGAAGTCCAAAGACCTGAAGTAAGCCTCAATCACCAGATTAAGGAGGACACGTGGTGCAGATCCGTGGACTCTAGGTGAAGACCCGAAGTGAATCTTAGTCAGTCGATCCAGGAGGACACATGGCGACAGATTGGCTAGTTCAGGAATTCAGAGTTGGGGAGAATTGGAAGTATTCTAGTATGGAAACTCCCAAAGTCCCAAAGCCTGAAGAGTCGAAGTGATGGGACACAATGACGTCACCTAGATGTGATGTGGATCCTGGAATTCTTGATGTGATGTGGCTTGCGAACGTCACCTAGGATGAAGTGGACACATGGGATGTGTGCCATGTGTTAGTAAGTTTTGGGCATTTGGAGTATTGAAAATTCGGTTAGAATGTGACATAGGCCATCGACCTGATTGGGTCACGTGTCCGCTTTTAGTATTTCTCTACATGGAGATAGATTGTTTAGTCTGGAGACTAGGCACTCTAGTGTGGAAAGATGTGACACGTTTCATTGGGTCAAAGACTCTCGAAGGCTAGAGTACATATCGACCATTGATTCCATAGGACACACGTCAAAGTATTGTTGACTTCGGGTGAAAGCACTCTGGGTGAAAGTGATCCAAAATCGGATTCAAAAGCCTGACAGGGCATGAAAAATGCTCAAAAATGAAAGTGCTCAGAATCCAATGAAACCTGTGCCATTGCGTCCATCTCGTCTTCCTGATTCCGGTGGTATATTTACTTTGTCAAACAGAGTCTGTATGGAGGAGATATCGCATTCTGTCCGAAAAGTCAAACAGGCAAAAAAAAATTGCTGATTGTGCAGTCCGTACAGTCTGTACGAACGCTGACGTGGCATGTCCGTACAAATGACATGTGGCATGTTCATACATTGACATGGAAAGTCCATACATGTGACACGTGGCAGGTCCGTACAACGACGTGTGGCAGCCTCGGGTAGTGACACGTGTCAGGCAGATTTGGCTTTTTGGGCGTACGGTTGGACCAATCCGAAGGTGACACGTGTCACCACTGGAAGGGTGACACGTGGCATGGATGATGTCAGCATCTGACATGGTGATCATACGATGACATGTCTCAAATGACATGGCAGGTGACAGAGCATACGGCAGCGACGCGTGGCAAGTGACGTGGGCGAATTAGCGATGGACACGCGGCATAATCTGGTTGGATGACGTGAGCGAATCATCAGTTGACACGTGGTATGCATCAGTTGGATGTAGAGTTGCAATGTGTCCCAATCACAGGCTGCCACATGACACCCCAGGTTTTGTCTATATGGTTTGTTATGTCAAAAGTTTATGGAGTCCGGGGGATTCGAACCCGGGACCTCCCCCACCGACACAACACTTTAACAAAGTTTGTTCAACCATTACACTATGGCTTATTCCTTGTTATATGTATGTTCCGATATATATTTGAACTGGAATTTTTTTTTGGTTGGGCCGCGACCGAGCCGGGGCCTAGCCCCAGCCCTTGGTCGCGTGTTATGTAATGACCATTGTTTAATATGGAGCATGGCGCGCGGGATTTTTAGCCCGTGGTTCTATTGAATGTTGCATGTGACCTTTGGTCATATGGAAAGGGGCGCGACGGTTAAGGCCTGGCCCGAGGTTCTATATACAAATGGCATATGACCGGGTGTTAATGCGTGCAAGGGCTAGGGGCCAGCGCTTAGCCTTTGGGCTAGCGCTTGGCCCTATTAAGCCATGTGACCTTATCAAGAGGGGCGTGCGCCGGATTTGGGGGGGCTTAAGCCTGTATTTAACCAATTTATGGTTATAAAGTGGGTTTTTAACCACTTTTTGAGTTTTATTGTTAATTAAACTCATTTTTAATGTAATTACTCCATTTTGGGGAGATATTGGGCAGTTTTGGAGCCTAAATTCGTGGAGGAAGTTGGAGATGGACAAACAACTTTCCCAACTATATAACAAAGGCCTGATTGAGGCATGGGGACATCTTTGAGGGCATTCAGAACAAAATGATGCTGAGGAGAAGCCAAGACAAAGCCAGCTTGAGGCAGAGAAGTTGTTGAGGAGGAGATGTTGTCGGACCATTTCTGGGAGCTCCGGACGTCCGTTTTGCATGCCATTTTCTTTGCATGGTTCTAGAGATCTGGGCGAACATGACCAGATCAGTCTTGTAGCCATTTGGCATTGCATTGATGTACTATTGAGATTTTGAACAGAAATAAAGAAGCCTCCCTCACAGAGAAAAGGCCCGGAGACGTAGGCATAGTTGTGCCGAACTCCGTTATCAATCTGCGTATTATGGTTTGTTGTCTTTTATTGCATGTCAGATCTACATATGTGTATATGGTTTTCATAATTCCTCTTCTTTCCTCATTCTTCACTAATTTTTCTCAAATGGTTAATTAACGCATGAAAAATTAAAACTCAACCATAAGTCATTAAAAGATCCAGCGGATCAAGTGATATCAGAGCTAGTTGACGTTTGGATTTGAGTTTTGCATGTTAACTAGGGAAGAGCTCATCTCAAGGAAGAAAATGTCATCTACAGGAGGACTTTCTCAAAATGAGAAGGAGTTCAGAGATACGGTGTTTTCCATGGCCGAGATGGTGAAGGTGTTGTATGAAGACTACTTGGAATGAAAGAGCAAGGTTCAAGAGAAAGCTTCAAAGAACAACAAAGGAAAAGAAGGATTGAAGGAAGTGCATTCTACATCTGTTTCAGAAAACACATCTGAGGTATGCAGTGAAGGTTCCTCATCAAATTTTCCTCATTCTCATCAAGTTGGTTTTGGTGCATTCAAAAAACACACAAAAGGTGTAGGTTTGAGAATACTAACCAAGATGGGTTATGAAGAAGGAAAGGCCTTGGATGTAGAGGTCAAGGCATTGTAAATCCTATTGAGATTGAGGAAAGGCCTCGATACTTAGGATTTGGATATGGCGAAGGGGACCTTGGAGAGTCTTCCAAGATAGGTTCCAAAACTTTGGAAGCAAGTAATGCTTCAAATGGCCAACTTAAGACATTGCGAGAACACTTCACAAAAGGAAATGGTGCATCACTTCAGGGTTGTGGTAGTGAATGCAAG
>ML776571.1:404181-425375 GCA_009831015.1 Picea engelmannii
AGAGATCCCATCTTCACTGGACATTTTTGGAAAGAATTATTTTCTTGTTTTCGGTACTCAATTGGCTCATAGCTCATCCTATCATCCTCAATCTGATGGACAAACCAAGATAGTGAACAAATGTTTGAAATGCTACCTTCGTTTCTTTGTCTTCAATAAACAAACACAATGGTTCAAATGGTTACCCTTGGCAAAATGGTGGTATAACACTTCCTTTCATACTGCAACAAAAATGACACCATTTATGGAACTTTATGGATACCACCCTCCTTACATCACTTCTTCTCTAAAATAAAAATATATGTTTTAAGAAGTGGAAGATCACATCGAGAATCAACAACAATTTCTCCAAATCTTAAAGGACAACCTGACCATGGCACATAATCACATGAAACAACAAGCAGATCAACATCGTAGTGAAAGAAGTTTTGAAGTAGGGGATTGGGTGTTTTCAAGACTACAACCATACAAACAGATGTCCCTCAAACAATCCAATAAGGATAATAAATTATCACCAAAGTACTATGGCCCTTATAAGGTATTGCAAAAGATTGGTACTATGACATACAAATTGGAGTTTCCTACATCTTCACGAGTACACCCAGTTTTCCATGCTTCATGCTTAAAGAAGGTTATAGGAAACAAGATATCAGTTCAAACTATATTTCCAGAACTTGAAGAGGAAGGAAAAAACATATTGGAGCCTGAAGCCATCACTGACACAAGAATTCGCCAGCTGAGGAATAGATCCATTTCAGAGTATCTCATTAAATGGGGGAAACAACCGGCTGAAGATTCCACTTGGGAAGATAAGTATTTTATACAGAAGCATCTGGAGTTACTCAAGCATTGTGGACAACACTTGTCTCAAGGAAAGGGGCATGTTAAGCCCTAATATTGGCTCATTACCCCTTAATTGGGGCATATTACATTAGTAATGTTATTTTATTTATGTCGGCTTTATTCCATTAGTTGTAATTATACCCCCTATTATCCTATATATACCAAGGAGACATTTTCATTTGGAATAATCTTGTACTTGAACATTTAAGTGGGGTAAAAGGAGGTTTCCTCCTCGAAGAGGCTTATTATCTAAAATTATCTCTTTTTCAAGGCGTTGAGTACTTTTTCTAAGGCTTTTCTATGCTATATTGATATTTGGTTCTTAACAACAGATGACAGGGGCTTCAACTGTGCTTGTATCATTTCGGCTTGATACTTCACCTCTTGGAGATGCGACTCCAGTGCCTTTAGTTCTGGATTCTCAGTGAGTTTCTCATAGGTCTGGGCACTGTGATTAGTAAGTTTCTTACATTTCATAGAAAGGGATTTTATTCTCTCAACTGCGCTTCGAGCAATTGCTTCTCATTGATCCCTTACATCCTATGGGGTCTCGGGCACTGCGCAGAGCTCTAAGTCTGCAATGCATTGTTGTAGGTGATGGATAAATTCTGTGAGATGCTCTACCTGTTACGTGACTTGATACTCTACCTTTATTTCTATTATTGTCATAGAGCGAAGTGCTTTACTGACCGCTTCTTTCACTTCGAGTTGCTGCACGAGCAAATTTTTTTTTCCTTGTTGTAGTTGTGCTTTTACTTCATCAAAATTTTCTTGGAGAGAAATCATTTCCTATTCTACAGCTCGACGCTATTCTACAAGTACTCCTTGTACTCGCACCAAAGCCTGGGTGGCTTGTTCTATTTCCTCTTGTGCTTGTCAAAGGCAAGCTTTGACTGTCTCAGCTAATCGGCGGAGTTGGGCTGGCTCATCTCCCAACTCTGGTTCTCCTGATGGAAAAGGCACAGTGGAGACTGTACGCCTGGACTGAAGGGACTGTTGTACCCCTTGGAGTTCGACTTCAATCCTATAATACATTTCCTCTTGCTTCTCTCCTTGTTTCTCTGCTATCTCAAGTGAAGCATCATTTAGGGTGGCTATGATGAAGTCAAAATCATCAGAGCTGAGGATAGTCTGCATCTTGGCCATAGAGGCTTTCGATTTCTTCTAGGAAGAAGTTTTTGAGGGGGAAACCTTCCTCTTCTTCAAAGGGTCAACCTCGTCTCTGGGCGGAGTTACTTCGTCTGGTCTCTATTCAGCTTCTACTTCATCACTACCCCCTCAGTCAGGTGACATGGAAGCAATCTTCACTGAGGTGCTTCTTAAGTTTTGGACCTCCTCAGTCTTCTTTTATCTGTTAGTTCCGAGTGTATTATGTTATTTATGAGTTTCCTTTGGGCTGTCAATATCAAATATCTCTGCGGGGTTGGTGGGGATACGGAGGTCAGCGGACCATTCCTTGGTGATGGTTGAGACCTGAAATTGACATTATCATTACCCTATTTTACTCATCACCTATACCTTTTTGGACCTACCTAAAGCTTGAGTGAATGAAAAGAATGCTACCAATTGTCAGTAATAAGGTCATAAGGTAAAGTATGGTTAATTCATGTATTTTGTGGTTTATTGAGTTAAGGAATTAAATATTTCATGTACTAATGATCAATTTTTCATATGTGAATCTGTGACCCCTAGATGTCTAGCGTTCCTGTACTAGCTCTGTCATGATCCAGTACCTATGCTCAAACCTTTCCCACCTATGAAATTCAACTACGATCAAGGAAAGTTGTAAACCAATCAAATCCTGCAGTAATAATTTAGGAAGAAAATGATAATCATTCTGAGGAAGAAAACACTCAAACCACCCCTATAGAAGAAGAGGCCTCTCCTCCTATCCGAATCACTTCTTAGTCTGTACAAGTACCCCAACAAATTAATACCCCACCTTACCCTGAAAGACTATTAGTGAATAAATCTGACCCACCCTTGCACAAAGATATAGAAGATGAATTACGAAATGTGTGCATAAAATACCTCTGCTACAATCTATTAAGGACATCCCTATTTATGCCAAAATTATAAGGGATATTTGCATTAAGAAACCAAGAAGGAAGAATAAGGAACCTCCTCTTGTTCAGGTAGTGGGACAATTATCTGAATTCATTTCTGAAATTCCGTACAAATATAATGATCCTGGAAACCCAGTTGTCACTATTGAAATTAATGGCATTTCTCTACCAAACACACTCATTTATTTGGGTGCAGCTATTAATGTAATGTATTTTGACACTATGCAGAAGCTCCAAATAAATCATTTAAGACCAACCCAAACCATGATCGAGTTGGCAGATAAGTCATTCATTATCCCTACAGGAAGTCTAGATGATGTCACAGACACCCTAGCTTCTTGGGAATATCCAGTAGACTTTTTAGTCATCTATTCTATATCATCCTCCAAACCAGGACACCCTATGGTTCTTGGCCACCCTTGGTTGGCCATAGAAAATGCCTTTATCAGCTGTTGGTCTGGTGAGATGACTATATCCAATGGCACACATAGCCAAAAACTTGTTCTCTTCCCTCCTGCCCAACCAACACAAGAAATACCTATTTGGTTAGAAAACCCTTATGGAGGGGAAGATTGCATCAAACCTCTGTTAACACTTGAACAAGTAAGAGGAATATAAGAACAATCATATGAACAAGTCTTACGCTTATTTTTGGCTGACACAAATTGCATTGAATACCCAAGGTCTTTTGCAGAATTGTCACATATTTTTAGTTCCAAATTTCAACAAACTTGGCACCCCGATATCACTCAATTATACACTTTATCACTAGCCTCCTTAGATAAGGAAGGAACTAGTGAACTTGTTGAGATTAGCCCAGGAAAACCTTTGTATATCAACTCTAGTTTGGAACCAGAACAAAAGACACAAGTAATTGAAATGCTGCAAAGACAATTTGATGCCTTTGCATGGGATTATGCAAACATGAAAGGAATTCACCCTGACACATGCACACGTCATATCTACACTAATGACCAAATCATACCAGTGAGACAGCCTCAGCAAAGGATGAATCCAGCCATTAAAGATATTGTAAAAGAGGAATTGCAAAAACTCCTCCGAGCCAATCTCATATACCCCATTTCAGATAGTCAATGGGTATCTCCACTTGCCATAGTTCCCAAGAAAAATGGTAAATGGAGGATATGTGTAGACTTCTGGGAGTTAAACAAAGCCACCCATAGGGATTACTTTCCGTTACCATTTATTGATCAGGTGCTGGATACCCTATCTGGAAAGAAGTATTTTTCGTTCTTGGATGGGTTTAGTGGTTACAACCAGATACAAATAGCACCCGAATACCAGGAAAATACCACTTTCACCTGCCCTTGGAGCACATATGCTTATAGGGTGCTCCCTTTCAGACTTTGCAATGCCCCGACCACTTTTCAAAGAGTTGTCCTAGCCATTTTCTCTGACTTGACTAATGATTGTGTGGAAGTCTACATGGATGGATTTACATTCCATGGACAAGACTTTCAGGAAGCATTGGCCAGTTTAGAAAAAGTCTTGATTAGGTGTAAGGAAACTAACCTTTCCTTAAGTAATGAAAAATAAAAAATGATGCTCACTGAAGGTATTGTTTTGGGACATCACATTTCCCTTTCTGGCATGAGAGTTGATCCGGCAAAGATTTATATCATCACACAAATCATAATACCTTCCTCACAAAAGGAATTTCGAAGCTTTTTAGGACATCTTGGCTACTATAGAAGATTCATTCTGAATTTTACAAGCCTAGCTACCCCTCTATTTAAATTATTATCCAAAGAAGCTGAATTTAAGTGGGATCATGAATTCCAAATATCTTTTGAAATTCTAAAACAGAAATTGTCAACTACCCCTGTATTAAGAGGACCAAATTGGTCCCTTCCTTTTCATATCTGTACCGATGCCTCAGACACATCCCTTGGGGTAGTCCTTGGACAAAGAGAAAATCAAATTCCCTATGTTATTTACTTCGTTAGTAAAAAATTGTCTCTAGCTGAAGTTAATTATATGGTCATAGAAAAGGAATTGCTAGCTATAGTCCATGCTATCAATAAATTTAGACACTATATTATAGGATATCAATATTTTGTACACACTGATCATTCAACCATCTGATTCGTAATGAAAAAACTTGTAACAAATCCTAGAGTTACAAGATGACTTTTATTATTACAAGAGTTTAATATCAATATTATTGATAGACCTGGTAAAGATAATCTTGTGGATGATTTCTTATCTAGAATGATTCACCTGGGAGATAATGCACCAGTAGAAGATACCTTTCCTGATGAAAATTTATTTTCTATTTCTACATTCACTATGTGCTATGCATATGTTGCTAACTATCTTGTGATAGGGAAGATGCCTCAGAAATTGTCTCCTAGAGAAAAACAGAAGGTAATTCAACTAAGTGCAAATTACATGTGGCAGGATGTTTGCCTCTACAAAACAGGACCAGATTTGGTGATCAGGAGATGTGTAAGGGAATATGAAATTCATGATATTTTACAAGCCTTCCATGATGGCCCCTGTGGAGGACACTTCATAGACAAAAGGACTGCTTACAAAGTTCTGCAATCAGGTTACTACTTGCCTCATATTTTCAGAGATGCTAAAACCTATGTATCCAATTGTGATGAATGTCAACAAATGGGTAAGCCTACTGCACGAGACCAAATGCCACTTCAAGCCCAATTAGTCATTGAACCATTCGAGAAATGGGCATTAGATTTTGTAGGGCCCATTAACCCTGCAACTAAAAAGAAAAAGTATATACTTGTATGCACTGACTATGTGACTAAATGGGTTGAAGCAAAGGCTTTACCGACTGCCAGTGAACAATCAGTGGTATATTTCGTTTTTAATGATATCTTTACTAGATTTGGTGTACCACGAGAAATTGTGACTGATCAGGAAACCCAATTTACCTCTCATTTATTCAAAGATGTTACAGAATAGTACCAAATCAAACACAGGAAATATACACCCTATCATCCACAAGAAAATGGAAAAGTATAATCCACTAACAAAGTTATTGAGTCCATTCTTACCAAAACAATATAGCTTCACCATAAGGATTGGGCTGACATATTATTAGAAGCCTTATGGGCTTATAGAATCACCTGGAGGAATACAACATGTCATACACCCTATGAGTTAGTGTATGGGAAGTAGGTGCTTCTCCCTGTAGAATTTCAGATCAAAACCTTCAAGATTGCAGTACAAGTTGGCATGAACTTGGATGAATCCCAAGAACAAAGACTCTTGCAGCTTAATGAGTTGGATGAAATAAAGCAGGAAGCACTTCAAAGGACTACCTTCATTCAAGAACAGAGAACAAAATGGCATGACAAATATCTCAAAAAGAAAAATTTTCAACAAGGATATTAGGCCCTATTGTATGACAGCAGATTCAAGAACTTCAAAGGTAAGTTAACCACCCATTGGATGCGACCTTATGAAATTGACACTATCTATGATAATGGTTCAACCTGGATAAAGACAATTGATGAACAACAGACACCACTACTTGTGAATGGTCACCGGATGCTAATTTACAACAAACCTCTGTCAAAAGAAGAATTCCTTACTCATATACTATAGAATTCAGACATGTAGATGATTAGTAAGGAAGGAGATCCTCCTACTGACCCACATTGATTGATTGTTTTATTTGAAACTTTTTGTACATAGGTGTGGATCGAATTTTGTTAATAAGTTGAAGGTAGCAAAAGACCCTTACCTCCTTTTGTTTTACTTTCAAAAATTTTATTTTCTTTCGTAAGAAAATTTTTAATAATATATTTGATCCTTCATGAATTTTCTAAATATCAATTGTAGGCATCAACAATATTCTGTTCTGTTTGGTACCATAAATCCTATTCTGGTCCAATACCAGTCTAGTACCAGTCCGGTACCAGAGTCTATCATTCTACAGTACTATCAAGAAATATTGACAAAGCATATTTTAAAATTTTATGTCAACTAATCTGAAGTATGAAGCCATGCAACAACCACTTAAGACGGAACCATGAATCCAAAAGCACTATCAAATGGCAACCCTTCTATTGACAACTAAAAGGGAAGTATTTTAATTTCTTTTGGTTCTATTGCTGAGAAGTATTTCAATTTCTTTTGGTTCTGTTGCTGAGAAGTATTTAAATGTATTTTTTGGTTTATTGAGTTAAGGAATTAAATATTTCATGTACTAATGCTCGATTTGTCATATGTGAATATTTGACCCCTAGATGTCTAGCATTCCTGTACCATCTTTGTCATGATCCGATACCTGTGCACCAAGATTGCTGCTATCTTATCCAGTACCAAACGTGTCCAGTACTAAATCTTACCTGTGGTGATCTAGTACCAACAAACATGCTCTGTTATGATCTGGTACCAATGGTGATACTCTATCATGATTTGGTACTACCTTTTGTGCCCTGTCATGATCTGGTACCATCTGCCTGTTATGATCTAGTACCGATATGGAAGAGCCTAATGCACTAAGTTAAGTGCCATATCTCACCTAAGTTAATGGGTGGATGTCTATTCATTTAGAAAGTCTATGATAAGAATAGTTTGTTCATTGCCTTATCCTCATGCACTTCGTGTCATGAGGATGAGGATAGAGATGTAACCAAATGATTAAACCTTAAACAACTGATTGATTTGCAAATCACTTCGCCTCCTTTTGTTTCACAATGTAAACTATTAAATATCCATGGAAAGGATGGTAGAAGGGTAGGAGAGTTAGCATACCATCGATATGTAAGCAACATATGATAGTAGAGAACATATTTCTGAGTGAAGATTAATGGAATGTCATTTTATCTCCATATTCTGATTATCTATGATTAAGGATGAGTTGAGTTTTTAAAGAGAGTTTTGATTTCATGTTTTGAAGTGTGAGTGAGAGTAATGTGTGTGTTAAAATCAAGCTTCTTGTAGACTTCATCAGCTGACATGTTGAAGCGACAAAGGCCCACCGCTCAACAAAGGTCAGCCTCTTCATAGATTAGAATTAGTGTTTGTTTTCAGTAGTATAGACAATGAATTAGCTAAAGCTTTAACTCTGTTAGATGATAGCAGTGCAACTTAGATTAATATTTCCATTCTATAATTTCTTAGATCTTTAATTGATTTGTTTTTGCATATGCTCTATTTTCTATTCTCATGAATTTGATTTCCTTGAGTGATCATAGTTGTTGGCAGAAATAGTCAAAACTATTTGGGGAAGAATTAGTGAAGTTCATTGTGAACTACAACAAGACCAACATATTGACTATTAAACTACCCATGCTATGTTAATTGATGTGTGATTTCCTTTCAAAAAGTGTGGATTGCATAATTAGTTTTCTGGGTCAGGCATCAAAGTTGATCTATCAAACCAATTCCATCTCATACTTTCATGTACCATAATGGAATAGATAGCCTCTCTATGAAGGAAAACCAAAGTGCATTATAGTTTTCTATTTTGATTTGTTTCCAGCATACATAATCTAGTTTGATTCTATACTCGTGACATTAGGAATTACCTTTCTTACTGGTGTCTTGTAACTCTGTTGATTATGAATCCTAGATTGATAATTAATGAGCGCATTATATTAGACACATAAGTAGCACAACAGTGATCTCCTCAAGGTCTTCTTCTGTGAGTTTGTAATATGATTAGAGTTGTTCTTTATGTTCATCTGCTCGCACTGTAATGTATATAAAGTGTCGATCTACACTGAACTTCATTAGTGGTCGGAACCTCTATAGGGTATTCAGAGTCATGTGAGTCTTGGCTTTGATGGCCCGCTTTAGTTGGAGGTAGTATGTATGAAACAAAGAATTTGACTACCACTGTTTGTTCATATCAATTGAATATCACAAGGTAGTGAACTTTGCGGCAAGCGGTTCGAATGACTCTATATTGGGGAAGGTCGTTCCTTCCAGCATCTCTTAAGAAACAAATGCAATGAGGACCAGGAGCTAGCTGAAATGAAATCCATAACCTTGATCCTTTGCTTCTCGAAAATCTAGTTCCAACTAGTTAACTAGGTACTTCACCCAGTTCATTTGTAGGCCTTCCATGCACTTCCCTGCGAGGTCAATGACAAAGCCGGTGACCTGCATAGGTCGGTTCTTCCTCACTAACTTTCCAGCTATTAGTTGACATGTGAGGTGCACTGCACCACTCTGGATGGAGGCTACCTTGTAGCCTCTTATTCTCTTCTCAACATCGCCATATGTATCCTTGATTTTCTGTGCTAGTGTGCAATCTGCATTTTTTCCTGGATAAAAATCCTGTGGGTCAGGTCCCGTCATACTCAGGCCCATGATCATGTGGATCAACATTGGGTCAACTATAATGCAGTGGTCTAGACATAAGTAGCTGCCATGGTAACACGACAATAGTATCTTGACACATGCATTGACTTCCTAGTGTCGTCTGAAGTGTGGGATCTTCATGACATTCAACAGGGTGGAATGCATGAGATTCATCGTCCATGACTGAGGGATGATCTTCAAGTTCTTCCCTTTTGTTCTAGTTAGGTGCTTGTATGGGGCAAGCATAGCATAGATCTTTCAATCTCTGAGGTTGAAGTCGTTTAACTTCAACACTGTGATCTTGTCCTACTCTGTTTGAATTGTGTGTATCCCCTTCGGCAGGTATGCAGTGACCATAGTGTACTTGAAGTCTCTTGGCACACTATCATGATTCACCGTGCCAACTAGAGGTGGGATGTAATTGGGAAATATATATGGAATCAACTTCACATTTTCTAGGTCGTCTTTATGCTTGGTTCTCTTTTCTACTGATGGTCTTGATAGCCCTGATCTGCAAGAAGATGACGGAGAGGCTTGCAATACTCTCGTCAATGATGGTTGTAAACCTCTATACATCGACATGACTCTTTCAGTCATGATATCGATCATAACTTATTAGACAACTCTCTTTGTTGCATTGAAATCGTCTGACATACATGCTCGGGGTTGGAAATCTTCGGGTTCAAGGAGTAACTTAGACACTTCAATAGGATAGAAGGCAATGGCACAATGATCATTGTATAAAATTGAAAAGTCTGCAGGTTTAGATTCATGGTTAGAAAAAGTGTTCTTAGTGCATGGCACGATAGAATAAATATATAACTTAGCAATGGATTGCTTACAACAATCGAGAAGCCTTCATTAACTCTATTATGTTCCTTATGGCATGGTCCAACGGTTTGGTGGAAAACCATAAATTCATTTCTACCTGTTCGGGGGGTCATCCGAACGGTTATATTGGTCCCAACAGCTATATTGCTTCACCATGGAGAAGTTCCATGTGATGTTGTTCTCTTATCTCGACGAAGCTCCAATTTTGCAAATTTTCCTTCTGCGAAGTTCCCTCTGGAACCTTCTGTAACTTGTCAATCTTAGCTCTCTTCTTACTTAGTTTTCTAGCTTTCTTTCTAGTGAGCTTTGTCTCAGTATGCCTTTTTTCCATTTTGATTCTTATCTTCTTCTGGCATAGATACTTCACGTTGTTGAGATTATTTCCTAAGAGTTGAGGGTGATACTTCTTCTTTATATGGAATAGGTACTTCAATCTTCTATGGGTCTTCTAGTGTTCTTGCAACTTTGACATATGAGTCTCTAGAGTTAGATAGCTTCGATATGTTCTCTTGTTCTTCAATCAAGTCTGCGATCCTTCTAGTCATGAAATATTTTAACTCTTGCTTCTTCTACACTAAAACTTCTTATTCTTCTTTCCTTTTGGCCTGATTCTTTCAATCCAAGGTTTTCCTAGTAACATGGTAAGTGGGGCATTGTTCTCAATAAATTTAATAATCTCAAAATCTTGCTCTGTCGAAGTTCCATTGGAATTCATAGATATCCGGGTGAGCTTTCCACATAGTTTTATCATCTTTCCTCTAAATAGACCTAGTCCTCCCAATGAAGGAGTCATAGTAGGCTTCCCTAAAAGTTCCCAAGCTCTTTCTGTCATGACATTCACCTGTGTTTCCTCATCCAGAACATAGTCAATGTCGAAGCCTCCTATTCTTTCTTCAAGCATTCTTTTTCTTTGAATATCTCTAATAAACTAACATGTCGGTGGTCATTCAGGGCTTCTTTTATCTGTAGCAATACTTTCTCTAATTCTTTCTGGGGTTCTTCCATTTATGGATTTGCCTTACGGTTTTCCTATCTCATGTTCATTCCTTCCAGCTTAGCAATAATTCTAGGGCAATCCAATACTTCATGGTTCATAGCTTTGCAGTAAAGATAACTAGGTCTTCTCCCAGGGCATTTCTTAGTAAGATGTCCTAGTTTTGTGCATCTGTAACAGAGGGTTAATCCTCTCTTTATTTTAAATGATTCCCATCTCTTTCTATACTACGTGTCAGGGTCATAGTAGCTAACTTGAAAACATTTATTTCTAGGATGTTGCATCCACTTGTTAGTCCAAACATTCTTTCTATGCATAGGTATAACATATCTTTCACTATTCTTATCAGATCTATGCATATCAAATCTTCTTTCATCTATTAGTGCCCTAGTTTTCAAGCTAGGATAGAATCTATCAAACATACCTAGATACATAATTTAGAAACAAAAATTTCCACTTATCTTACTTATACAGAGCACCAAGATCTCAGATATAGAACTTTTCACTATTCTTACCTTTATCAGAGCACAGAGCTTGCAAATCTTACCTCTTCTAGTCAATAATTCTCATTTTTACCTTTCTCAGAGCACAAATCTTTCAGATCTTTCCTCTTTTCTTCCAATCAGACTTCTTTTCTTCAGCACAAAGCTTCTTAAACTAAGTAGAGTATTGTGCACTAGAGCGACAGATCTACACACAAAACTTTCATAGTTTTAGGACAAATCTTTTCACAAAGCTTCTTCTTCCTTATTTCCCAACAATCACAATTTCAGGTCCCGACAACAAAACCATTTGTTGGCATAGGGGTAGACCCAGGGTTCAACGCTATAAAAAATCACCAAAAAAACCCTAACTACTGGTCCTTTAAGCAACACCTGCAAAGAAGATAAAGTCTCACCCAAGGTAGAGGCAGGGGTGGTTGTAGGACTCAGGTGTCTCCAACCTTAGCTGGGACACAGATCTGTGATTGTAAAACTTAACAGAGAACTTAGCAGTTATATTTATCAATATTCAGTTCTTAGTTACAGTACAGTTAAACCCTAATCATAGTAAAACGCAGTGGTCAACCACATCTGGAATTTAGAAGCACTTACCATGAAGAAACAGATCAGATCTAGCATATTCAAGAACTAAGCACATTCATATAAGTCTGATCTAACATCCATATACATCATTAGCACAAAGCATAAACAAATCTATCTATCTATATCAAAGCACTTAACAAGTAAAGACATAAACATATCAACACAACATATACGTGGTTCACCCCCACCCCGGGGCTACATCCACCAACTCTTCTTATTTATTATCTTCTTCAATAGGTTACATGCACAAAGCCTCAAAAACCTACTTTGCATAGGACAGGAGATCTACGCAGCTCGCTAGATCCTCCTTCCTTGAGTAGATCTAAGCACGTAGCCTTCCACAACCTCTTATAATGATTTTCACTTAGCTCTCCAAGTCTCACATAGTATGAAAAAACCAATTACAATCCTTCAATCACATAGATATAGCACTTAGCATATTAGCCTAACATCACATAGATTCCCCTCCTTACATTGCCTAGACATCTATTTATACTTTACAAAATAGGCCTAAACATGGGTAAACCCATGGGCTGACATCCCATACCCATTACATAATACCAAATCCCCAAAAGGGGCCGAGATCCCATGATCTCTGCTTTGTTTTACACTCCTCCTTTGACAAGCTGTCGAAGTCCCAAAATAGGTCAAACTTGACCAAGGATCTCCCAAAACTTGTTCAATGGCCAAAAATAGGTAAAGGAAAGCTTACATCAAGAAGAGGTATAGCAGAAAGTAAAGGAGTATGAGATAAAGGAAGATGAATTACTCATGCATACAAATAGAATCTATGTTCCTAGTTCTGGAGAACTGAGGAATTTGGTACTGAAGGAAATGCATGATGTTCCTTATGCTAGACATCCCGGTTACCAGAAAACAATTACAGTAGTAAGAAGCCAGTTCTTTTGACCAGGAATGAAGAATGATGTTTCTAATTACATTGCTCGATGTATGGAATGTCAGAAGGTGAAGGCTGAGCATAGGCACCCATCGGATTTGCTGCAACCATTGCCAATCCTAGAGAAGAAATGGGAAGTGATCACCATGGATTTCATCACAGGATTACCCAAAACGAATAATCAACATGATTCAATCATGGTAGTTGTTGACAAATTAACAAAGGCTTCTCATTTTGTGCCTGTGAAGACAACGCATACAATGGCTAATATTGCAAAAATTTTTAGGAAGGAAATTGCTAGGTTGCATAGGATACCTAGGACAATTGTCTCGGACATAGATACGAAGTTTACCTCCAATTTATGGAGGGGATTGTTTAAAGGATTTGGCACAAATATAAACTTTATGATAGCATATCATCCCATGACAGATGGGAAAACAGAGAGAGTCAATCAAATAATTGAAGACATGATGAGAATGTATGTGATGGATAATCCATCTAAGTGGGAAGATTACTTACACTTGGTTGAGTTTGCATATAAGAATGGGTATCAAGCTTCATTAATAATGAGACCGTTTGAAGCCTTGTATGGTATGAAATGAGATACTCCATTAAGCTGGGACAACCAACAGATAGAGTGGTACTTGGGCCATAGTTACTCAAGGACATGGAAGACTAGGTGGTCAAGATCAAGCAGAATTTAAAGGTAGCTCAGAATAGACAAAAAGTTTATGCAGACAAGAACAAGAAATCTATAGAATTTAAGGTAGGGGAGCATGTACTTTTGAAAGTGAATCCCAATAAAATCTCTTTTAAATTGGGTAGTTGTACAAAGCTAGCAGCCAGATTCTATGGTCCATTTGAAATATTGGATAGAATAGGGCCAGTTGCAAACATGCTTGCATTGCCTGCTTCCATGAATGTGCATAATGTATTTCATGTATCTTTACTAAATAAATATGTACATGATCCTAACCATGTTATTGATTGGCATCTGATTCAGGTAGAGACAGAGGGAGACATTCATGTTCAGCCAGTTCAGGTATTGGAAAAAAAAGTCAAAATACTCCAGAATCAGGTTATAGAGTTGGTAAAAGTTTAGTGGACCTGCTACAGTCCTGAAGATGCTACCTAGGAGCATTATTATGCCATGAAAGCATAGTACCCGCAACTTTTTGAATAAATTTTGAGATTTTGATCTCTATTTTGTATATGCACTAAGGACAGTGCCAAGATAAGGGGTAGGGGATGTAACACCCCAAATTTTGAACCCCCATTTTAAATAATGTATTGTTACAATGTTGAGAGGCCAAGGTGCCCAAACAATTATTAAAAGGCCAGTGTGCCCAATACATGTAATTTTTGTTTATATTTATTAATAATAAATACATGGCTAGTTGCTAGATGGACAAGGACTAGAGTTATAAGGGGCTATGATTCCAAAAGGGAAGGGACTTGAGGGGATAAGTTTTCATTCCTTTGTTAATTACACTTTTTTTCTAAGGGAAGGGATGGGTTACGTGAGATTCTTGGGGAAGGCCAGGAGTTTCTGGATTTCCCCATGAAGTTACTTAAACCCACCTCTGGTCTGATGGGGGGGTTCGACTGATGGCTTATTCATTGATTTATTGTACGTTCATTCATTTCCCTCACACAATTTCATGCAGTCACTTACCCATCCATTGATTCATCCTCACCTGCATCTTGGCTTGAGAAAGGGAACCGAACTGTTGAAGATTAGCCACAGGATAGATTGTTGTAATGGTCATTGGTTCAATCCAACCATGACTTGGGGCCTTCATGTTTGAGATGCATTGGCATGTACCCTATTTTTCTCACAAATACGAGTCCAAAGAGTTCCAACATTGAGATTTTTGACCAGTTGTGTTAGAGGCCCTGGAAAAAGGAGACGAACTTCCTGAGGGAATGCATGGAAAAGAAGGGTAGAGGTCCATTCTCTTAGGTGGTACAGGCTGGGTGGAAGAGATATGGGTACTTGGATTGTTGTGGGTGTTGGGAAACCTGTGATATCTTGAGAGCTGACTAGTTTGGGAATGCAAGTACACTCTGGAACCGTCCTTGTGGATTCATAGCCCTGGCTTGGGGGTGACACTACTGTTGAGATTTGGAGCAATGGTGTCTACGGTTGGGTGGAATTTCGTTGGTTTGCATCCAGTTGGTATCATATTTCATAAATACAAGTGCTCTTTATTATGGTAACATTTACATGTATATGAATGTTTTTTCGTTGTATATTTAATTATCGTTTAAATGAATCTTTAGACTATGCATGTTTGTTGACTTCTGTTGTGAATTTCATTAGAGTCTTCACTTTTATGCATCCTTAAATTTTAAAAGGGTATTGGTAAGAGAATTAAGTCCAAAGGGCAGGCTTGAAGGTAGTGTACCCCACCCTATGGGTGGCTGGGTATGTTACAATATGTTCATCCTATAACTTGGGATGCTTGCTGCAGTAGCCTCGAAGAAAAAGTACCACTATTTTTTTACCACCTCTATCTGTGGATGGAAAGAAGTGCTTCTCTTCAATTTGGTGTCCATCATTCTCCACAAGCTAGTCCAAAAATTCCCAAGGAATCGAGTATCTCGATCCGAGACAATGGATGTGGGTAGCCCAAAGTAAACCCAAACATACTGAAAGAAGAGATTAGTAGTGATCTTCTTTTTACACGGCATCAAGATAGACATCTTGTTGAACCTATCCACTAAAACATACAAATAGTCATGACCCCCTTTGGTCATTGGTAAACCTCCTATAAAATCCACGGATGGGATGGAATAGGAAGTGGTGAGTATAGCCCCAGTTTTCTATTAGTGGGTTTACAATTAGAACACATCACACACCCCTTTACATATTTATTTACAATTTCTTTCATTTGAGTCCAGTAACAAAACCTCTGTAAATGAGCCATAGTTTTTCCTACCCCAAAATTCCCAGACACAAGAGAAGTGTGAGCTTCACATATTACATGGACTCGTTCACTTGTAGGAATACATAGATTTCCAATATAGTAGAGTAGTTTTCCCTACATACAATAATTCTCTACCTGTGCACCATGGGTTAGCTTCTCGTATACTTCTTTAAAATCTTCATCCATGGCATATTGTTCTACATAGCTATCATGAGATAAATAAGCATTCTTCAAAATAATAGAAGCAACAATAGGAGGTCTAGAAAGCATATCAGCTACCTTGTTACTTTTACGCTTTTTGTACTTGATTACCAAATGAAATTGTTGTAGAAAACCCATCCATATGTAGTGTCAATATTGTTGCAGTTTGGTTTGTGCTTGAATATATTGTAAGGGCTGGTGATCTTTATGTATTATTTTTTCCTTCCCTAAAAAGTAGTGCTTCCATTTCTTTACACTTTGAGGTAATGCATACAAATCTTTATCATATGTAGGATAGTCAACAACAACTTGGTTAAAATTTTATGAGTGGTAACAGACATGCTTATGATATTTCATCAATACTACACCCATGGCGTATTTGTTGGCATCTGTCTTGATCTCAAAAGGTTGTTGAATATTCGACAATGCTAATACTGGTGCGGTAATGATCTTCTCCTTCAAAGCGTCGAAATGTTTTTTTTTTCTTTCCTTCCCATTGAAAAGTGTTCTTCACACTAGTTAATGAATGGAAAGGAGCCGCTATAAAGGAGAAGTTTGAAATGAACCTCCTCCAATACTATACTGCACCTAAGAAGCTTTAGACTTTGGTTATACTTTTTGGCTTAGGACAATTTACAGTTACATCAATATTGGAAGGATCAATTTTTAATTGTCCTCCTCCTACAATATGACCTAAGTACACAAGTGCAGTCTTTCCAAATTCACACTTAGACAATTTTACATACATATTTTCCCTTTTCAAAGTATCCAATACTTTCTTTACATGCCTCACATGTTCATCCCAAGTCCCTCTAAAAATAAGGATGTTGTCTAAATACACAATCACAAAGTCATCTAGGAAAGGCATGAATACATCATTCATCACACGCATGAAAGTTGTCAGAGAATTACAAAGACTAAATGGCGTAACTAACCACTCAAACAATATTTTTTTGGTTTTAAAGGCAGTTTTCCATGCATCTTGTTCTGCGACCCTGGTTTGATGATATCCACTGCACAAATCCAACCTAGTTAAATAAACAACATTCTTCAACTGATCAAGTAAATCATCTATACGAGGAAGAGGGTATCGATTTTTCACCGTGATTTTATTGAAGGCCCGGTAATGGACACACATTCTCCATGTTTCATCTTTCTTTGGAACCATCACGATTAGAGAACCACAAGGAGGTGAACTATGCCTAATGACCCCTTGATCCAATAATCCTTGTACCTGCTTCTTGATCTTTGTCACCTTCACAACTAGCATCATGTACATGCCTACATTAGGAAGAGGAGAATCTTGTTGAAGATGTATCTCATGTTGGATTTCCCTCTTAGGAGGTAATCCATCTGGTTCCTGAAAAATATCATCATACTTAGAAATGATATCAATTAATTCTTTTTTATGAGAATGATCACATCCCTGGAAAGTGTCGGATGTCTCGACATCTTTCTCTCTTATGACCATGAGTACATATCTCTTATTAATTTTTATGAGTCTTTTTGTTTTCCCTACACTAACAAGTGTTGTATTTACCCTCATGTTGTGAGCTCTAACAATATATTCTGCTCCCCCCTTAGTAAGGTATTATTTGTTCTCATGACAAAAGAAGACTGCTTTTCTATCATAAAGATAAGGAATTCCCAACACTATGCCACGTATATCAAGTGATACAACATCCAAATCCACTTGATCAATCAACTTTGAAGCAACAGAAAATCTGAGCCTACATTGATCCTACATTGTTTGGTGACATTAAGTTTCTCTTTATCACATACCCAACCAAGAGGATAAGGCTTCATATGTGGTTTCATTTCAAGACCCATCTTCTTGACAAGTGCTTCATATGTTAAGTTTACATGGGAACCAAGATCAAATAATGTATCTATCTTAGTGTGTTTAGATACAACTCTTATGTGAAATAATTCATTCCTCTTTCATTCATCATCATGAGATTCATTATTGGAACTTGAACTAGCATGAAGGGAGTATTTACCTTGTACTCCAACCGTTGTGATCTTTCCTTCATCTCTTGAATTGGAACCAAGATCTTGTTTCACTATAGCAACGGTTTTTGTCTTCTCCTTTCCACTAAACTATTTTGGTTTCTTTTCTGGATGCAGTTTCCAACAGTGTTCATCATCATGATTTCTTTTCTTGCAATGAGTGCAATATGGATTTTCTCCTTCTTTTGTCACTGTGGAAGTATTCTTATCCTTCCTTTTAAACTTCTTGAAAGGTTTATGTGGGATATTGGAAGGTTCTTCGTGGGATATTCTTGAACATGCTTTCCCCTATTCTCAGGGTGAGTGGCTTTCACACAAACTTCATCAAGACTAGTGGGGTTAAACAAGAGAAAAGTATGACGAATATAACTATGAAGTGCACCAATATACTTCATTAACGTTTCATAAGAATCCAAAGGAATGTTTAATGCAAGAGATTTCTTCCTAAATTCTTATGTGAAACTTTATACAGTTTGACCTTTACTTTGCCTTAAAGTTTTTCATTCCATCATTGCTTTATGTAAATACCCTAATGGATAAAATTGTTTTCTTATCGCTGATTTAAATTTTGACCATGAGGAAAGAATATTACCACACTTACTTATGTCTTGAATCTTTCTCTCCCACCATACAAGAGTGGTTCCTTCCAACCGAAGAGAATCCAGTTGCACCTTAAATTCCTCTTCATCAATATGTTGAACACGAAAATATACTTCAACCTATCTGATCCAATTATCTAGATTTTCAGGATTAACATCTCCATTAAACACGGGTAAAGAAAATTTTACATCAAGATTTAATAATGGTTTCTTAAAAGAGGCTTTATGTCTAGAATAATGAGAATGCTCAAAGGAAGAAGAAATAGAAATTGAAGGTGAAGATGGAGGCTTAGGAGGATATCATATATCCCCTTGGTTTACCAGAGCATCATCATCTACATGTACTTACTTTTTCTTCCCTTTATTCGTCATCCTCTTCTTGTAATCTCCATACATTTGTTCGACCATTTATAACATGTGATAAAATACCATATGAAAGTTTTTCTCTTGTTCATCATGGTTTTCTTCTTCTTCAATTTTCTTCCTTCGGGATGCACGAACAACTTCGAGATTGAAAGTATTAAGAGTTCCTTCACCCTACTTATGCTTGTCCCTAGTAATCATTCACACTCAACAATTCAAGTCAAAGATGAATACTATGATACCAACATGATCTGGGACATTTTCATCGAGTGACTTATAAAGAATTGCATTAAATGAACATAAATTAAAGTGCACCATTAAGGAAGGAAATGCCTTATGTTGATTGGGCTAGGTTGACCAAACTTTGACCGTGAATATCTTTCTATACAAAAGTTTGTTTGACGAGTCATTTGCATCATTAGAAATCTTGCAATGAGCTCTTCACAATAATGTCATTTTCACTAAGTTTTGGGAACTTTGAATTTTTTCCCTTTATCTGTCTGTTGAGGCCATTCTGAGCATCCTGAGTTTCCTCTATGAGTTATGAGTTGTTCTTATCCTTCTATAGATCCTTTTTGGATCACCAATTCATTCATTTCTCATCATATTCATGTTACAGAATAATTCCCCTACAAACAGGTGAATCTTCCCTTGGAGTAGAGACCCCTAATACCAAGATAGAAAAAAACAAGTGGACACTAACATCCCTTTGAATTTAGTTTAACTAATCAAAAAGAGAGAGAAGGAGAAAAGGTATGATGCACCTAGTTTCAAATTTTATCTTCATTTCTTCCAATCTGAGCATAATCTCCAAACTCCTTAGTGCAACATGATATGTGCAATGCAATAGACAACAAAGAGAAGCTAAGAACTCCTACTCTACCAGATTAGATCAAACAAATTCATTTACAAAGATTGAAGGAACAACAGACAATCACATGAAAGAATACAAAAGTTTGAAGGAAATAAGCCAAGTATATTAAAATGAGAAACCAAAGAGAATACCTGCAAACACGGATGATGATGCAACATTCCTCCAAGCTCCCCTCGTCCATCCCTTGCACGATGCTACCAAGATCATAAGTTTGATATCCAAAATATTCTTCCTTTCTCCATGTAAATCCCTCATTATATAGGATTTGGATATTTAACCACCATGGAGAAGATCATTCATTAGATACACTAAAATAGGATCTCCAATATTTTTAGGGAGAAAATATCTCTCAAGGATTTTAGGGAGAAAAAATCTCTCAAGGATTTTAGGGAGAAAAAATATCTCAATGATTTTAAGGAGGAAATATCTCTGAAGATCCACCAAATTAGGATTTTTGTTTGAGAAAATATCTCAACCATCCATGATATTCTCAACCTCTCCTTGAGATTAGGAAACTAAATGTGAGGTGGATTCTCACACTAAATTAATTTATTTTTTATGAATATTAATAAATAATTCATGTGCACATAGTGTTTTGACCTTAAAATAATATATTTCCCATCCACATTGACTAGGGATTGTGACAAATGTTCTTTCATGGTGTTAGTGTATGTGACACTTTTATGACACTTGCGAGACTTTTTGGTGAGGTAATTAAGTGTGGAAATTTGATGTGTAAAAAAATGCCCCCTAAAGTGTAAGGTCAGGAGAGAGAATGATGGTCAAAACACTTTACAATTCTTCATTGCAAGATGTTAAGAACCAAACATCAATATAGCATAGAAAAACCTCAAGAAAAGTACTCAACGCCTTGAAAAAGAGATAATATCAGATAATAAGCCTCTTCAAGGGGGCAACCTCCTTTTACCCCACTTAAATGTTCAAGTACAAGATGATTCAAAATGAAAATGTCTCCTTGGTATATATAGGAGACTAGGAGGTATAATGGCTTAAAGCCGACATAATTAAAATAACATTACTAATCTAAATTACTACTAATGGCCTAAGCCAACATAAATAAAATAGCATTACTAATCTAATATGCCCCAATTAAGGGGTAATGAGACAATATTAGGGCTTAACATGCCCCTCCCCTTGAGACAAGTGTTGTCCGCAATGCTTGAGTAACTCTGGATG
>ML776571.1:430899-461187 GCA_009831015.1 Picea engelmannii
ATGTTACTTATTCTTGCCTCTTAGTAAATTCAATATTTAAAACTTAAGGAAAGCGTCCTATTCTGTCCTGTTTTGTTCTAGATCCAGGTGGATCTAGGGAGATCGGTTTGTGTCCGCACTTACGGATTTATCCATAAACAAATCTAATATGCCCCAATTAAGGGGTAATGAGCCAATATTAGGGCTTAACACAAGAGCATGGAGTTGGAGCACTTGGAAGAAGCTGCAAACAACCATCAAACAATATTAATAGATGTCCTATTTCTAAGGAAAGCATACCTGTTCTCAGAATATGATATGACTCAAAGCACGACCACTGACCAATACACTGCAGATCCATGAAAAATATTGACTAAGGATATGGCCACCAAAGATACAATGTGGATCCATACGTCCATGACATGAACTGATCGTAGCCATGAACAATACACAGTGGATCTACGAGATGATGAAACATATCCACAGACCAATAAAATATCGATCTATGTGAGAGTGTATATATCAACATGCTCAAATGATCTATTTCACAGCCTGGGAAAAGAAGATAACAAAGTGAACGCTCAACCCAGGGTGTTTGTCCCAATCCTGATGTGGTACGAATCTATCCATGTGAATAGATGATTTGATGTTTAACATGGTAGAAACCACTTGATTACCAATCATTGAGGTAAATCGTTAACAAGTGTGAGGGAAATCACCAATGATGTCAATGACTCCCAAGGTACCCTAGTACATTCCAGTGAATGTGAATAAATGAGCAGAGGTCAAACATTCATGGAGTCATCCGATCAGAGGTCAATGATGTAGACCTACTTTCAGAAGTGAGGAGGCATGCAGGTCCCAAGGTACTAACTGGTTTCTAATTCTAATTCACAGATGATGTGTTGAAGTTGACAAGAAAATACTAGTCGAAGGAGGGACTTTTTGTATCCCCAATCGTCAACATGAAACTCACACATGAAAGTGATGTAAGATGGTGAATTGAATGAGTATGGACTGACACAGGAAATGGAAATTGGAAATACTACAAATGGATGGTTTGAAGTGAAACTTCCCTTGAACATGATGAGGCACGACAACTGACTTGGCATCATTGACTCGACGAGTACCAAGAATGTAATGTGACAGAAATAAGAGAACTCTTCTATTCATAGAAAAACTATAGCGACACATAGAATTGGTATGACTCGGATACAACCAAATTACTTAACTGTAAGATGAGATGCAAATAGGTTCCATGTTCAAGGGAGATAATAACTGCCATAAAGGATTCCAAAAAACTTGACCCACTTCCTTCAATTCCCCCCCCCACCTAAATAGATGAGTACCTATTTTTCATTTAACGAGCTTGAGGAGGGTAACACATGCTCGATATAACTCACCTTCAGTAAGTTCCTCTTCCTTTATTTAATGAACTAGAAGAAGTAAGGGTTTGTTCCCATATGGGTCCTTCAATGTGTAGTTTAGCGAGTCCAAAGGAGGAAAACTCAGTGGTTTTTCATGTTTAGAGAGTCTAAAAAGAACTTAAAGGTGACTCCATGGATGACATATATGTAAATTTAGTCTCTCAAGCCCGAAATAACTGTAAAACAATAGAAGGGAGAACTCTTCTAATCATGCTTGATTAGAGTGTTCCTTTTTCGTAATTAGTTTCACGAGGCCGAAAAAGAGATAAATTATCACATGAAAGACACCCTTTCAAACATTTTAACGAGTTTGAAAGGAAGAAATATCACTTGGTAATCTTTTCATGTTTAGATTCTAAAAATATCTTAAAGAAAACTCCAGGGGGTTCCTTTTTCGTATAACCTTTACGAGTCTGAAAAAATGATAAAAGTATACTCGGTCACATTCTCACATATTTACGAGCACAATAAAGAACAAAGGCTAAGCTCAATAACTTATTCTCATGTATTTACAAGCATGAGAAATAAAAAATACTAGGCTCATTCTAGAAAAATACTACTATGTTATGATGGGAATGACCTTCGAACAAGGATCACTCCTAGAAGCGTGTATATCTAGAGGTAGTTTTACCACAACTTATTTGGAAGAAGTTGGTGGTGTTTCTCATAAAGTGTGTCGGACTAGGAGTAAACCAATTCCAAATATTGTGCATGGATGATAGCATGTTCCTCAATAACTACATTTCTCATAGAAACATCGTGGGAAATGGGAGGAAAGAGAGACTTTGTAAACCAATCCACGAGGAGTTTGTGTAGAATTGGATATTTAATCAACTGTCTCTGTGATCTCCACTCATGAATATGATCAAAGATGTGGGTGGAAGAGGATTTCCAGAGAGAGGTCAAAAGTGTTTTACTGGTATGGTACCATATAGGAAACTGAAAATGCGTCAGAAAATCCATGGCAAGAGAATTAAATTCGAAAAAAGAGTTACGTGAAAGTTCAATGTACCATTTTGTTGTCACACCTGTTAGTGTTCTCTAAAAAAGTCTAAGATGAATGGAATAGTACATCAAAGAGTTGGAAGAACACCATAAGTGGAAATTCATAACTGTCACATAGTTGGTTTAGGTTGATGGATTTTTGGTTGTCATTGATGTCAACCATTGGAAAGTGATATTTTAGATTGATGTCAACCTTTAGCGATTGATGTCAACCCTTGGAGAAGTATGGTATTGAATTCTAGTAGCACAAAGGCATGGTTAAGGGATCCAAGTCTATTTGAGGTATAAGCGAATGAATATCAATGAATTTATAGGTAATACTATTCTAGATGCATAGTACATGTCATGCCATTTCTGGTGATATGTGGAATGCCACATAACTCCTCACGGTTAGAGAGTTATGGCCACGTGAAGTTGGAGAACCCTCATGAGTTATCTAGAATATCCTAGAAGGTCAAAGAAGTTGAATTATTCTAGAAGCTCCTAGAATAAGTTGACCAGTCAAATTAGTTAGTCATGGGTTAAAGTGGTTGCAACAAAAAAAAAAATTAAAAATAGATTAGTTGCAACTAGAATTGGAGAGTTTACTATTTGTGGATAAAGTGGTTAAGTGGACAAAGTTGGTTAAGTGGACAAAGTGGATAAGTGGAAAAAGTGATTAACTGAAAAAAGTGGCTAAGTGGGAAAAGTGGTTAAGTGAAAAAAGTGGTTAAGTGGACAAAGTTGTTAAGTGGACAAAGTGGTTAAGTGGATACTTCTAGAGGAAGATACTTGGAGAGTATAAATAAGAAAGAAAGGGTCTCCCACTAGTATCCATTGAGCATATTGAATATCTACAAGTTACTAAGGTAACCAAAGGATATATAAGGATAATTGTAGAGGGAAGGTGAAGTAAAGAAGGCTGAAATTCAAGGGAGGATAAAGTCTTTTGATGATGCTTTCTAAGGTATGTTATTTACAGGTCATCTCACCATTTTCGAAATACTTTTTTTTCTACAATGATTCAGATAGCAAAATCTAGAGGCTGTGGAGGAAACATATACAAGTAACTGTGATAAAAATTTCAACTTGTGGGTCGTTGTATTTTTAGAGTTACACTCCATGGAAAATAGGGTTTGTGGCTAGTCCTGAAACTAGTCTAAAACAAGTGTTTTGGGTTAAAACATCATAATTTCTTCATAACAGATCCAAATTGAGTAATACAAAATGCATTGGTTATAGTACATGTTGTAGTATGTTGAGTACCATTTTCAAATCCATACAACAAATATTTCGTGCAGGGCATGCTTTACAAGTTAGGTCTCTAGAATAATCCAAAATTCAACAAGGTATGTCATTTTTTCTATAACTCATTTTCTGGGAGGTTCCAAGTAGTGAAACATAGAGGAATTGTATAAAAGACACTGAAGAACATTGTGTACTATTTTCATATATTTATTCATTATAGGTACATATTTATGATTATTTCAATTTAAGGTTATTGACTAATTCAAAATTAGTCATGTGAGACTAAAGTAAAGTTTGATAAAAATGCTAGTCTCTTGTTGTTAAAGTTAAGGAATATTTGCAAGTATGTGATAATATACACTAGGTCTGTTACAAAGTTACAAATCAGATTTTTATGATGATATTGATGATATTGGTTGAGGTATGTTAAAGATAGAGGTTGTGTAACAGTGAGGTTGTGGCACATGGTTTGATGTAATGGTTTATGGTATTTGGTTATGGATAGTGTGAAGTGGTGCTAGAGAAATTTTGGTGGTTATATTGGTATATATATTTGGTATATGGTTGAGGTACATGTTGAGTACATGTTTGCAACAAGTAGTTGATTAGTTGGCACATACATGAGGTGTATAGTTGATGATGCTGGCACATCTTGATCAGTCATAGTTGATGTGTAGTTGATGCATGATTGGTACGTACTTGGTACATGGTTGGAGGCACTTGTTAGTAGTATTGTTGACACATGGTTTATGGATGATGTAGCATACTTGTCTTGGTATATTATTAGAAGCACATATTGATCTTGGTTATGATTATGAGTTGTTGTGATATGTTTGGTTGATGCACATGTTGGTGATATTGTGAATATGGTTGAGAGTTGTCTTGGTGATTGGTCTTAGTGAGTAGATCTGATTTGGTTGATAAGATTGATGAGATAGGTTATTGTGATAGGTTGTTTGGAAATGTTATTGTGACAGGTTATTTCTAGTGGGAAAAAATCTCCTTTAACTATTGTTGGCACAGGGGCATGCCCAGGGTTCAATGCTCAACAATGTACCAACAAAACCCTAACTATCATCCCTTTAGGGAACACCTGTGAAGCAGGTGAAGTCTCACCCATGGTAGAAGCAGGGGGGTCATAGGATGCAAGTGTCTGTAACTAAGCTGGGACACAGATCTGTGATAACAACACTTCACAGAGTATTCTAGTAACACTTAGAAGGTGATATGCATTAGTTTCCTAACCTTAGTAACATTTCAAAACATACCCAAATATAGATCGGTGAAGTAACAATAAAGATTAAAAAATTCAACCACTTATCACATAGCACTGAGTTAGATCTAACATTCATTTATCTTTAACACAAGTAAAGCACTAAGCATCAACATATCTATCTATCATACATAATAATCAAAGAACTAAGCAGATTCATAACATAAACAACATAGCACAAAGAAAACCAAAACCACAAGATATACGTGGTTCACCCCACTGTGGGGATACATCCACCAATTACTTCGTCTTATTTATTATTTGTCAATATCTTACATTCGGCGACTCCTGTGCACTAAGCCACAGATTCGAGCTTTGCATAGGATAGGAGATATCTGCACTAAACACCAGATCCTCTTTCCAAACTAGGTCAAGCCACAGAGTCAACTCCCTATCAAGCACGGAGCCTTACACATAGACATTCCCATGCACAAAGCCAATCGAAATACTTGCACTTATCCACTTCCCACTACTCTTATACAATACATTCTTACTTATTTATACTTTTACAATCCCTTACAATAAGGCCTATTCATGGGTAAACCCCATGGGCCGACATCCCATAAACCCATTACAAAACCCTAGAGAACCCCTTACTAGGTCCACATAGCCCACAAAATCGATGAAATTTGCGATCTCATCTCTTCCTGGGTGCTCCTTCCTCGACCAATTTGTCTAAGTCCAAAACGTGGTCCAAACTTGACCAAGGTTTCCTCAAAACTTGGTTGAGGGCCAACAAGCCCCCAACACTCACCTGTGACTCGTCCTGAGTCATGCCGTTCTGGTCAATGCTTCTTTGAAGGCCTCGAGCTTAACTCAAGCTAGCTCGACTTGCTGCTTAGCTTGAGCCTCCTGCTCAGTGATCTCTTGGATCATTTTCTCTATAACAGGCCCTTCAAGGTGATGTTCTACTATTGCAACCAGTTGGTCCAATTGTGAGCCTTGTCCATCAATCTCTTCAAACACCTTGCAGGCTTCGTCCTGCACAGGTTACATCTTTTGCATGACTTCCATTACTTTTCCCATGAGGGCAGTGATCTATTGTTCTACTACATGATTCTCCTAGGATATTTTCATTCTTTCAACTACGGTGAGTAGCTTCATCTATGCCTGCACGGAGAGTGCCCATTTTTGTGCCTCTTGTAACTGCGCTTCCATCTTCCTTAGCTTCGGGTCCTCGGCGAGGCGTTCATATGTATGCATGCTTCTCTCACTTAGATATTTACACTCTGAGTCAAGGGATATTATCTTTCCTACTACATTTAATGATTTCCTCCCTCTGGTCACGCACCTCTTGTGGGGTGCTCGGCACCGCTTGGGCCTCCAATTTTGTTATCCTTGCTTGAAGCTGTTGGATGGCCTTAGCGAGCTTCACTACTTGAGCCTCAACCGAATATTGTTCCTCTTGTGCCAATAATGGAATAGAGTGACATGCTTCACTCACTACCTCTTTGAATGTGGCCCTCTCTGTGAGCAACTTCTCTTTTTCTCTCTGTAGCTAGGATTTTTCCTCCTGGGGCATCGCCTGAAATTCTTCTCTCTCACTTTCATAGGCGTCCACATTGTACTGTGCTATTTATAATTTATTTAAGGCTTCATCTTTCTCTTGTTTCAAGGCTTTTGTAGCCTTCTCCTTCTCTTCCTGGACTTTTTGAAGTTGATCTTCTTTCGCATCTGCAAGTCTTCTCAATTGGGTTGGTTCATCCCCCAATTCTGCAATTTGTGATGCAATAGGTACTGTGCAGAACAAACGAATAGCTTGTTATACTTCCTTCAATTCATTCTCAACCCTTCCATATATATATTCCTACTTCACTCCATATCTTTGTAAGATATCCTCGAAAGTGTCCTCCATAGCTTCGTCGACCAAACTATTATCGTCCTCCATGAGCATTGGTTCTAACTAGGGCTTATTAGCACGCGTCTTCTTTCTTATCGAAGGTTTATTTGGAGAAACCTTCCTCATCTACGGTGTTACTGTTCCAGTAAGGGGATCTTTAGGAAGTGTAGCTTCGCCTCCTCCTTGATCATTCCCTCCTCCTTATCTATCTGCTTCCTCTCCTCCTCCTCCTAGCGAGCTAGATCCATTTTCTTCAAAGGCGTTGTCCTCCTCATCGATCTCTATATCATGAAATTATTCCTTCTTCTTCTTCTTCTTTGTCCCACTGGACTATCTGACATGCTCAACTCGGGTGACCATGGGGCTTCTTATGGTGACAGTGTCAGAGAGTTCTGCATTAGTGATGGGTAAAATGAATTCCTCCGGTGCTTCCTTTGTAATATGCTCCATGTATTCATATGTTATATTGTAGTATGACTGTAACTCTTCCTTGTTCTTGTCTCTGCGCGTAGTGATGTAGATGAAATGCGGATATCCATGAAACTTTTCTATTAGTTTGTACTGGTGCAGGGTGCGTAGAAATGACTCAATGGAAACCTTAAATTGATGATAGTATGCATGAAACGCAAATTTTCACTGCCACTGCTTCGTCATGTCGTTGGTGTACCACAAGGTGGAAAACCTAGCGGCCAATGGATCCAATGGTTCGATCTCTGGGAAGGTGGCTCCTTTAGGCATTTTCCAAGAAACAAATGTGATTAAAACGATCAGCCAGCTAAAGTGGAATTCATATCATAAATCCCTGGCTTCGCAGAAATATTTCTCTAGTTCATTGACAAGGTAGCTCTCCTAGTTCATTTGCATTCCCTCCACATTTTTTCTTGCAAGATCCACCACAAACTTGGTGACCTGTGTGGGGCATTTATTCCTTACAATATTTATAGATATTAGTTGGAAAGCAAAGTGCACTGTGCCATCCTATATAGAGGATACCTTGTAACCTCGCTTTCCTTTTTGACTTCATCGTAAGATTCCTTGATGCATTGTGCCAGGGAGCGGTACGAGGCCTTCCATGGATAAAAATGTTGAGGGTTAAGTCCCTTCATGCTTAAGCCTATAATCTGGTGGATCAACATCAGATCCACAATAATCCTCCGATCGAGCCACAGGTATCCTCCATGATAACACGACAAGAGGAGTTTAACGCAAGCGTTAACTTCCTGGTGGCGGCCAAAAGGGGGAATCTTCATCACATTTAGCATAGTGGACTGCGTCAATCCTTTAATCCATGGTTGGGAGATGAGGCAAGGCTTCTTCCTAGTTTACTTTGTCAAGTAGCGGTGGGGTGCTAGCATAGAATAGTTCTTCCTATCGCCTATACTGAATTCATTGTTCTTCAACAACGATATTTGTCCTAACTGACTCCTAACTACATGTATTCCTTTTGGAATATACATGATGAATAGAGTGTACTCATAATCTCGTGGGATGTTGTCATGGTTAACAACGCTAGCCAAAGGTGGAATGTATTCAGGTAGGATCGATGGGATCTACTTCACATTAGCCAGATCACCGCGATGCTTACTTTTCTGCTTAGTCACAAGGTTTACATGGCTAGAATGGCGTCCAGTTGATGGGGAAGCCTGTAGTCCCCTAGTCGATGATTCATGGACACCTTCAGATAACGGTTTGTTAGCCATTATCTTCTTGAGGATATCCTCAAAAAAATTCTCTAATTCACTAGGTCCACCCAACATTCTCACTTTTAAAAAGGAAGGTCGGGGTAGAAGAAAAAACAGGTGGGGTAGACAAATGGATGGCGAGGTCTAGCTTCATATAACACAACTCGACACTTAGAAAATTCTTTGTTAGCTCAGTTAATCACGGGTAGAAAAAATTTGTCCCGGTGCAGTGACCGACAAGTTAAATAAGAGGGGCCTCGTCTCAGATTCTTCCAATGGCTAGGAATGCTTCCATCAATGTAAATTTATCCATTATGGCACGGTCTCAATGTCCAAAAGTGGTCCATTAGCCCATAAATTCATTTTCTAACCATTCAGGAGCATCGTTCTAACGGTCGAGGCACCTCCAATGGTCATATAGATTCACCATGGCGAAGTCCCATTCTGCGCGGTCCTAATGTTCCAGCGAGGCTCAAATCCTGTAAACCTGCCTCCTACGAGGTTCCAGACTATGAAGTCTTCCATCTAGTTTCTGTAGCTTCTTTTAGCTTTGCTAACTTAGCTTTCTTCTTATTTATATTCCTTTCCCTCTTCCTTATGATATGAGTCTCTCAAACTATTTATGGAATCATTTTTCCATTCTTATTCTTATCTTCTCCTAGCGTAGTGAATTTGCACTGTTGATGTGCTCTCAAAGGGGATAAAGTTAATATCTCTTCTCATAATACTTCCTGGGTGGATATACTTCTTTCTTGAATGGATAGGTCCTTCAAATCTTCTTTCATTCTTTCAACCTTGACAGCTAATTCTCTTTCCTTTTGTCCCTCCGGCGTTGTTACTTTGTTCTATTGCTTTGACTTATCCTCCTGTTCTTCTATTAGTCGATCTATTTGTCTAGCTATGAAATCCCTTAGTTCTTTCATTTTCTTTTCTATGGATTCTTCCTCTGATTTCCTTATAATCTAATCTTTCTCAATCCAAGTCTTACCTAGAAAAAGTGGGAAAGGGGCATTGTTCTCAACAAACATAATGACTTCAAATTCTTCTTCAGTCGATGTTCCATGAATAATAATAGGTACATTAGTAACTCTTTCGTATGAGGTTATCATCTTTCCCTTAAACAAGCATATCCTTCCCAATGAAGGTACCACAGTAGGCTTTCCCAAAATTTCCCAAGTGTCTTATGTCATAATATTCACTTGTGTTTCTTCATCCAAGACACAATCTAGGTTGAAGTCTTCTATTCTTGTACTTATGCAATGTTTTACTTTCAATATCTTTGGTAAATTGACACCTTTGTGAACATCCTTCATTTCTTTCAACTGTACTAACACACTCTAAACTTCCTCTAACCTTTTCTCTTTAGAACTTTCTAACATTCTCTTAGTCTCTTGACTTTCTTCGTAGTTTTCTTGTCTCATGTTCATTCGTTCAACTTTAGAAATCATCCTTGGACAATCCTCAACCTCATGACCAACAATCTTACAAAAAATACAAATAGGACCTGCGCCAGGGCATTCCTTAGCAATATGTCCCAATCTTCTACAGTTATAACACAATGTCAATCCTGTTTTTTGATTAAATGTTCCCCAACCTCTTCTGTATTGTGAACTAGGATCACAGTGTTGGACTTGCAATCTGCAAAAAAAGAATCTAGGTTCCTGCATCCACTTATTAGTCCAAAAATTCTTTCTATGCATAGGAATAACATACATTTTTTCATTTCTATTAAATTTAATCAGATAAACACTTTCTTTCAACTGCACCCTAGCCTTTAGACTAGGACATAATCTATTAAACATAGTTAAATTTATTCTTTTGAAACAAAATCTTCCACTTATCATTCTCTCCTCAAAGACCAAAGATTTACCTCTTTTAAGATCTTACCTCTTTTCTTCAGATCAGACTTATTTCTTAGCACAGAGCTTCACACGTCAAGTAGAGTATTGTGCACTTCAGCAGTAGATCTACGCACAAAGCTTCTCTTTTCTTTACTTCCGTTCCCAGCAATCACAGTTTCAGGTCCCGACAACAAAACTATTTTTTGGCATAGGGGTAGACCTAGGGTTCAATGCTCAACAACACACCAACAAAACCCTAACTATAGGACCTTTCAGCAACAGCTACGGAGTAGGAAAAGTCTCACCTGAGGTAGAAGTAGGGGGGTTACAGGATGCAGGTGTCTGTAACCGATATGGTACATAGATCTGTGATAAAAACACTTCACAGAGTATTCTAGTAACACTTAGAAGGTGATATGCAATAGTTTCCTAACCTTAGTAACATTGAAAAACATACCCAAAGATAGATTGGCGCAGTAACAATAAATATTAAGCACTTTGTTGGCACAGGGGAAAACCTAGGGTTCAACGCTACAAAAGCTTACCAAAAAATCCATAACTACCGTCCCTTTCGGAAACACCTGTGAAGCAGATGAAGTCTCACCCGAGGTAGAGGTAGGGGTGGTTGCAAGACTCAGGTGTCTGCAACCTTAGCTGGGACACAGATATGTGATTGTACTACTTAATAAAGCACTTAGCACCGTTAGTTCCTCAATATGCAATCAATATCCACTTCATTGATAAAGCAGGGCTTCACAACATCCACACTAATCTAATGTATTTGAGCACTTAACATAGGTAAATAGATCAGATCGATCAGATCAAGCACTAAGCATAGCTATATAGATCAGATATAACATTCTCGCATATCATAAGAACAAATAATAAGTAGATCTATCTAAACACATCAAATCACTTAGAAAATAACACGTGAAAACATCAATACAAAGAACAAAGAAACATAACACAGTGTTTACGTGGTTCACCCCCACCATGGGGCTATGTCCACCAACTCTTCTTCTTTATTGTCTTCGGTCAATTGATTACAAGTATAGAGCCTCAAAACCCTACTCTGCATAGGACAGAGATATGCGTAGCTTGCTAGATCCTTCTTCCTTGTGTTATAGCAAAAACCCTTCCACAGTCTGTTACAACAACTTGCACTTAGCTCTACAAGTCTCTCATAGTAGGCACAAATCGCTTTCAATCCACACTAGCACTTAGCACATCTAGTCTCACATCACATAGATGCACTGCTACTTCTATCTTGCCTAAGCATCTATTTATATATTACAAAATAGGCCTAAACATGGGTAAACCCATGGGTCAGCATCTGAGATCCCATGATCTCTGCTTCATCTTGCGCTCCTCCTTTGACGGGATTTCGAAGTCCCAAAATAAGTCAACATGACCAAGAATCTCCCAAAACTTGGTCAAGGGTCAACAGGACCCCAACACTCACTTGTGACTCATCTCGAGTCACTCTAGTTTGATCATCTCTGCCTTGAATGCCTCGATCTTGGCTCGAGCTACTTCTACCTATTTCTTTGCTACGACTTCTTGCTCAAAAAATTCATAGATCATTGTGTCATTAATTGGCCCTTCTAGGTGATGTTCTGTTGTGGTGACAACCTGTTCTAGCTCTGCTCCTCGTCTTTCAACCTCTGTAAACAAATGATAGGCCTTATCTTGCACACGTTGGAGCCATTGAATTATTTCCATAAATTTTCTCTGAATCGTATGGATCTACTGTTGGGTGGTGCATTGCTCTTGAGATCTCTTCATTCTGTCTGCAACTAATAGGGCCTTCAGCTGCGCCTGTAGTGTGTCTGCGTGTTTCTTCACTTCCTATATCTATGACTCTAGTGCCTGTAGCTCTGGGTTCTCAGTGAGATTCTCATACATTTGGGCACTATGGTTACTTAGCTGATTGCACTCCCCAACAAGAGCCTTCAGTCTCTCAACTTCTCTCCTGGCGGTTGCTTCCCTTTGGTCTCTTACATCTTGCGGGGTCTCGAGCATTGCGTGTAGCTCCAAATTTGCTATGCATTGTTGTAGTTGTCGAATCACTTCTTCATGTTTCACTACTTGTTTTGGAACTCTCTCTTCGACCTTTACTTCTATGATTGTCACAGAGCGAAGTGATCTATTGACCCCTTCCTTTACTTCGAGTTGCTCCACGAGAAACTATTCCTTTCTTTGTTGTAGTTGTGCTCTTTCTTCATCCCACTTCACTTGGGATGGTCTGGATCGAGCAGTTGACAAAGAGGATGAAATTTCTCTCATGGATGATTCTTGTACACCTATGGATAATCCTCTCTCTAACATGACTCTTTTAGTCATCAGATCGATCAAAAATTCCTCAACAACTTTTTCTGCAGTGCTCAACTCATCCGACATACATGCTCAGGGTTAATAATATCATGTTTGGGAGGGGTAGCCTAGACACAGTAACTAGAGAGAGAGCAGAAGCACGAAGATCACGGTATAAACTCAATGTAGTCTGTGGGCTCAAATTATCAATTGGAAAAAGTGTTCTCAGTGCATGGCGTGGTGGGATAAATAGGTAAATTGACAACGATTCGCTTGCAATGGGTATGAGCCTCCATTAACTCTTGTTCGGTCCATTATGGTGTGGTCCAACAGTCTGATGAAGAACCATAATTTCCCTTTTTCCCATTCAGATCATCAATCGAACGGTTATAATGTCCCCAATGACTATATTTCTTCATCATGGTGAAGTGCCATGTGTCACTGTTCTGATATCCCGACGAAGCTCCAATTCTACAAATTTTCTATCTGTGAAGTTCCCTTTGGAACCTTCTGCAATTTTTCAAACTTAGCTCTCTTCTTACATAGCTTTCTAGCCTTCTTTCAAGTGATCTTTGTCTCGGTAGTTCTTTTTCCATTATGATTCTTATCTTTGTTTGACATAGTCACTGTGCACTGTTGAGATTCTTTCCATAGATTCGAAGGTGATACTTCTTCTTTGTATGGGATAAGTACTTTAGTCTTCTATGGATCCTCTAGTGTTCTCTTCGCTTCAACATCTAGGTTTCTAGTGTTAAATAGCTTTGATCTGCTCTCTTGTTCTTCAATCAAGTGTGCGATCCTTCTTGTCATGAAATCTTTTAACTTTTGTTTCTTCTGCTCCAAAAATTCTTCTTCTTCTTTTCATCTAGCTTGATCTCTATCAATCCAAGGTTTTCCTAGTAACATGGTAAACAAGGCATTGTCTTCAATAAATTTAATAATCTCAAAATCTTCTTATGTCAAAGTTCCATTAGCTTTCATAGGTATGTAAGCGAGCTTCCCACATAGGTTTATCAACTTTCCTCTGAATAGTCCTATTCCTCCTAATGAGGGAGTCATAGAAGGCCTCCCTATAGCTTCCCAATTTATTTATTTCATGATATTCACCTGTGCTTTCTCATCTAGAACATAATTAATGTAGAAGTCTCCTATTCTTTCTTCGATGCATTCTTTTTCTTTGAAGATCTCTAATAAGCTGACATGTCGGTGGTCATTTAGGGTTTCTTTCATCTGTAGCAATACTTGCTTGAATTATTTCTAAAGTTCAACCATAGTTTTTAGATCTACCTTAGGGATTTATTGATTCAGGTTCATTTCTTCCATATTAGCAATCATTCGAGAGAAATCCAACACTTCATGGTCCATATCTTTACAACAAAGACAACTAGGTCTTTTCCCAGGGAATTCCTTAGTAATATGTCCCGATCTTCTGCAACTATAACAAAGGGTTAATCCTCTCTTTCTTTTAAATGATCCCTAGCCTTTCCAGTACTACACACTAGGATCATGGTAGCTAACCTGAAAAAAATTCTTTTTAGGATCATGCATCCATTTGTTAGTCCAAACATTCTTTATATGCATAGGTATAACATATCTTTCACTATTCTGATAAGATCTACTCATATCAATACTTCTTTCATCTATTAATACCCTAGTTTTCAAACTAGGACAGACTCTATTAAACATACCTAGATCCATACTCTAGAAACAAAAATGTCCACTTATCTTACTTCTACAGAGCACAAATCTTCCAAATCTAAAAAAATTCACTATTCTTACCTTTATCAGAGAACAGAGATTGTAGATCTTACCTCTTTTAATCAGAAATTCTCACTTTTACCTTTCTTAGAGCACAAATCTTTCATATCTTGCTTCTCTCCTTCAAATTAGACTTCTTTTTTTCAAATCGGGCTTCTTTCTTTTAGCACAGAGCTTTATAAATCAAGTAGAAAACTGTGAACTAGAGTGACAGATCTATGCACAGAGCTTTCACAATTTCAGGATGAATCTTTGCATAGAGATTCTTCTTTCTCAATTCCCAGCAATCACAGCTTTAGGTCCCGACAACGAAACCATTTGTTGGCACAGGGGTAGACCCAAGTTTCAATGCTACAACAACACACCAACAAACACCTAACTACCATCCCTTTCGGCAACACCTGTGAAGCAAATGAAGTCTCACCCGAGGTAGAGGCAGGAGTGGTTGAAGACTCAGGTGTCTACAACCTTAGCTGGTACACATGTCTGTGATTATACTACTTAATAAAACACTTAGCACTGTCAGTTCCTCAATATGCAATCAATAAACACTTCACTAATAAAGCAGGGCTTCACAACATCCACACTAATATAATGTATTTGAGCACTTAGCATAGGTAAATAGATCAGATCGAGTAGATCAAGAACTAAGCATAGTCATATAGATCAGATCTAACATTCTTGCATATCATAAGCACAAAGCATAAGTAGATCTATCTAAATACATCAAAGAACTTAGCAAATAACATGTGAACACATCAATTCAAAGCACAAAGAAACATAACAAAGTCTTTACGTGGTTCACCCCCACCCTGGGGATACGTCCACCAACTCTTCTTCTTTATTGTCTTTGGTCAATCGGTTACAAGAACGAAGCCTCAAAACCCTACTCTGCATAGGATAGAGATCTGCGTAGCTCGCTAGATCCTTCTTCCTTGCGTTACAACACAAAGCCTTCCACAGTCTGTTACAACCACTTTCACTTAGCTCTGCAAGTCTCTCATAGTAGGCACAAAGCCCTTTCAATCCACACTAGCACTTAGATGCTAGCACTTAGCACAACCAGTCTCACATCACATAGATGCACTACTACTTCTATCTTGCCTAAGCATCTATTTATATATTACAAAATAGGCCTAAACATGGGTAAACCCATGGGCCAACATCCCATTCCCGTTACATATTCCCCAAAACCCAAAAAGGAGCCAAGATCCCATGATCTTTGCTTCATCTTGCGCTCCTCCTTCGATAGGTTTTCGAAGTCCTGAAATAGGTCAACATGACCAAGAATATCCCAAAGCTTGGTCAAGGGCCAACACACTTCAACCACTTACCACATAACACTGAGTTAGATATAACATTCATTTATCTTTAACACAAGTAAAATACTAAGCATCAACAGATCTATCTATAATACATAATAATCAAAGCACTAAGAAGATTCATAACATAAACAACACATCACAAAGAAAACCAAAGACACAAGATATACGTGGTTCACCCCAGTGTGGGTTTATGTCCAACAACTGCTTCATATTCTTTATTATTCATCAATCTCTTACATTTAGCGACTCCTGTGCAATAAGCCAGAGATTCGAGCTTCAGATAGGACAAGAGATCTGCACACTAAACACCAAATCCTCCTTCCAAACTAGGTGAAGTCATAGATCCAACTCCCTATCAAGCACATAGCCTTACGCATATACATTCCCTTGCACAAATCCAATTGAACTACTTGAACTTAGACACTTCCCACTACTCTTCTACAATACATTCTTACTTATTTATACTTTTACAATCCCTTACAATAAGTCCTAATCATGGGTAAACCCCATGGGCCGACATCCCATAAACCTAATACAAAAAACCTAGAGAACCCCTTAATGGGTCCACATAGCCTGCAAAATCGATGAGATCTGCAATCTCAACTCCACCTGGGCACTCCTTCCTCAACTAATGTGTCGAAGTCCAAAACGTGGTCCAAACCTGACCAAGGTTTCCTCAAAACTTGGACGAGGGCCAACAAATACACTAGGGTTCACGATGTAGACAGAGTGAATAATCATCTAAAAGTCAATCAATTTTCTATTCTACCCCTAATATACCAAAACTATTGTAAATAAAGAAAATAATAGAAGAGATCAGGTAACTATACCTTTGATCCCACATTTGGTGATGATCTCCTCAAGCTTGGTAGTTTCGATGACTGCACGTCTCCTCCCAAGGCTGACATGCATCTAAATATAGGAAAACAAGGACTATAAGCATGCTATTATATACATGATTTAGGGTTAGATATTAAATTCTAAGTATAAATCAATGAAAATAATCAAAAAATCATCACTTGGGACAAGAAAATATGATTCTTTTATTCATCATACAAAGATTACAACTTATAATCTGTGTCAGCCACCATTCTGTGAACTTGGTTTGGACTCCTCGTTACCATGCTCCAAGTGCACCTTAAATGGACTTCTTCTCACAACCTTATGATTACCTCAATGGAAGGGAATGGGTTGAATGGAGGAAGAAGGGGTTGATGAGGGAATGTTGAGGCAATATCTTAGAAAAGGCATCAATATCTTGGGCAAGGAGGGGAACTGAAATTGGGTAGAGTTTCATTTTTCTTATGCTTGGATGTGAAATGAAACCCCAACACCTCCTTTTATATGAAAAAAGGATGGTTATTATGTTGGGTGATGGGCTATAGCAGGTGGATTATTTGGGAAATTTTCAATAGACCGTGAATTTCAATGAATTCCTTGAAACTTTTGCAAGCATACATGGGTTGTAATGGTGCAGAAAGCGTATGTACATGGTTTGTAGTGTTGTAGCAAGTGTATGTATGTGGTTTGTAATGGCACAGGGCACATACATCTTCTAAAAAATGGTTTTTTAGGAAGAGATTCTCAGCAGTACTTTGGAAAAATATGTAAGTAAGAGGGCCAAGGCCATGCATGCATGAGTAGGGAATTTTAGGGCTATAACAGATGCCCCTAAATGTGTGAGGTAAGAAGAGCAACTAATGGCCAAAATACATTACAATATCTTCACCAATGTATGAAATCGAATGAGCCCGGGACCAAAGTTTGGGAAGTGCCATCTACAAAACAACAATTATCTCTCTGAGGAAGGCATACCCATGATCAAGATTAACTAAATCATGGATTCCAATCAAATACACTTTAAATCCATGTCATATAACTATATAAAGTGTAGACATGAGCAATACACAACGAATCTACATCTCAAAATCAGTCGAAGATATACAAGAATAGTATTCATCTTCAAGAATCTAGTGACGCCTGATGGTTGGATATGATGTCTTGATAGCTTGAGAAACAACCTCAAGATCTTCAAAAATCAGGTAGGAGTATAATGGGAGTGTATAAATCACTACTCTTAGGTCTTCAATGGCTCGTCGGGAAAAGACATGAGGATCTCGATGATCAAGAAGATAACTTTGTCGATTTCAAATCTATACTTGACTGGACTCTCATGATGGATGATTCATGAGGTCAAGAGACAAACTGCAAAAATGTCAAATCAGGTTGAGTGCAACTTCCCTTGGAAAAAAGAACAAAAGATTATCATACTCAAGCAGCATGACATTGACATAATTTCACGATGCAGGAGGCAACACAAACTCTCCATGTGTTTGGAAGAGTAACCAAATAGAGGAGGACACATCTCTATGTAGACAGAAAAACTTCCTAGGGTCATAATATATCCCAATGCTTGACGAACAAATGAAAGGATGTGTTTTGTCCAAGGGTGACTCTTTTTGCTGCTAAAAAAAGAATACATATTTCTCGTCCCCTCTTTTTGGAATATTTGATTCTTTTGTCTTTTTCAATTTTTTAAGATCTTGAAAAATAATAAAATAATTCTACGTTACAAAGGAGGAACGAGCGTCGCAAGTAAGAATACTAGTTCCAAGTGCATGGAACACACTAATGCTTAGAGAAAGGAGACATGTGCAGGAAAAGGACACTCAGGGATAATTCCTCCATGGGTCAAGGTGTCAGGTCGCAAAGGCAAGAAGTGCTACAAGGCTTTCATATAAGGCATGCTTCAAAGGTTTAGTTGAGAGAAACATGGAGTCGACATTAGGCCAAAGACATAGAGATGCAAATGCCATTAAGAAAGACACAATGAGACCCCTTCTATGTAATTTTTATGAGCCCATAGAAGGTAAGCTCGATATTTTTTTCACGTTTTAGAGAGTTTGAAAAAACGTAAAAGAAGACTCCAGGGAGTACCATTTTCAGAGATAGTCTAGTCGGTTCGAAAAAGGGTTAAACTTACACTAAAAAGACATCTATTCAAAACTATTTTAACGAGTGTGACAAAGACAAGATCACTCGACAATCTTTTCAATTTTAAGGAGTCTGAAAAGAGCTTAACTATGGACTCACATCCTTTTTTTTGAATTTACTCTCCTTATCCAAAAAAAGTATAAAAGTTACTGAGAAGAACTCTCCTGGCGAGATGAATCTCTCGAGGCGTACCTTTTTCCACTATAATCTATAGACTAGAAAAAGGGTTAAACTCATGCTAGTAGATGTTCTTCTGGACCAATTTAATGACTATGAAGGAACAATGTCACTTGGCAATCTTTTCAATTTTAGGGAGTCTGAAAAGAGCTTAACTAAGGACTCTGTGGGTATTCCTTTTTCGTAAGTAATATCCAAGGCCTGAAAATGGTGATAAACCAATACCAGGGAGAATGTTCCTTTTTAGAATATTTAGTCACTTAGGCCTGAAAAAGGGTTAAAATTGTGCCTAAGAATACTCTTCTACAAAACTAAATTTCCTAGAGACTACCTTTATTCATAAAACTAGTCGTACAGACTGAAAAAGGAGTAAACTATCGTCGGAAATATGTGCCTACAAATTTGAGTTTGGTGAGTGTGAAGGGAAACAAGATCGCTCGAAAATATTTTCATGTTTAGAGAATCTGAAAATGGATTAAAGAAGACTCCAAAAGGCTACTTTTCTTCATTAATATAAACAATATCGAAAAGAATAAATACAATATCATCGGATGTTGCTTTCGAATTTTAAAGGGAGCTTGAAAGACAACAAAGCATGTTCATTTGGGAGTCTTGAGGGTAACGCCGAGAATGATGGTACATAAAATGAATTAGAATTAATCTCATAATCATGGCAGGACTAACAAGGACTCCAAAGCCTATAGTCATTACTGACAGCATGGATGCCAAAATCCATCAAGGATCTACCTAGGGCATCCATGTAAAGGTAGGCTCTACCACCTAATTACGACACTTCTAGACCAACAATGAAGGTTCTGTGTTGCACTTCGGTGGGGTCAATTATATGGAAAAGAAGAAAATACAACGAGATGCAGAAAGTGGAGATGAAATCCTAACTTATATGGAAAAGGTTGGAAAAAATGACTTTTACCAAAGGATACCAAAAAGTGACCCGTCCCCAAAAGAAAAGGAAAAGAGTATTGAAATGTCCAATAATAAACTCGGAATCAAAATCAAGTGATCACCAGACCAGGAAAAATGACAAAGGGGGTCAAAAAGTGGCAGAAAAGGCCAGAAAATTCTATACATAGAAGATGACAGCTCATTTTCACCATTGCAATTCAAAAATTAACCAAAAGGAGAAAAAAATCCTTCGCTAAAAGAGTTGATTCTAGGAGATTAATTGGACAAAACAAACTTCTACTTTGGACAAAGTAAGTACAAAATCATCCCTCTTGCATTTCAATATTTCATTTATGCATTATTTTTTGTTTTTGAGTGGGCGCGCTCTCCTAAAAAGAGTGTCCCTACGTGTACGTGGGCTGTCCAAGGATAGCCCATGTATATACTCATGCAAAAAACAATATTCCTGCATACATACACGATTGTGGCCAATATAGCCCGCGTACACCTTTTCAAGTTTGGAAAAATAAATATGCAAGTACTAAACTTCCTCCATTTTTCCATGGAATAGGATGTATGTCCAGGAGGGGAGGGAGCATGAGGATATTGAAATTTTGGTCAAAGAGGACCCGACATCCATTGCCACACTAAAATAGTGTGGGATATGGCAATTCTTCCAATGTCCATTTATAAGGGAACAACCCATATTACTCAATGCTCTCGTTGATTATTGGCACTCAGATGCAGAGGAATTCATGCTAGAGGGTCATTCGTTGACCCGCACAATTGAGGACATTTACTTCCTGACTAGCCTCTCGAGGAGAGGGGATCTAGTCAATTTGAGGGCATTTCCCCCTGGGCCTTTTAACATCGAGGATTATATTCGGATGTACTATGAGATCGACACTGAGAAGGTAGGTTCTCAGGTGTCTATTCATAAGATTACCAGTTTGAATCTGCAAGTGATCTTGTTACAGATTGGGTGGATTATTGTATCTATGGCCCTACATTAGGCCTCCTAGGAACACATGCACTATACCATTCAGTGTCAGGAGGCACACATATTTTACTAGAGAACGACCATGCATATGTGCATGAAGAGATAGTTGACAGAGTGTCGGAAATGTACCAACAAGAACTTCAGGTTCAGTACAATTTTATGTTCCTTCTTTTTCAAGAGGGTTCCTAGTCTGAGTCCCAAAGAGATGGTATGGGGGCATGTGACCTCCTTCCCAATAGTATGCACATGGGAAACATTTCTACCACAAAAGGATGGGGGGAGGACCATAGAGGCCTTCAATGATAAGTTCTTTGAGTAGTGAGCATGACAGATTCCAACGATCGAGGACTGCCCCTACGCCGGTATCAAATTCTCCAGATATCTGGATATGCCCATGCCTCCTGGAGAGGAGTGAGGCAATATAGGTAAGACACTTTTAAAGTATTTAATTTTTAATTGTTTTTATATATATCATTTTTATATGTGTATAGAGTATTGACTCTTGTGTATTTTCTATGTACGGATGTGGGACTAGTGTGCCTGGTAGACTTCGCGAGGACTCGGTGATGTCCTCGACTGGAGGCAGGACCAACAACAGTCGGAGAACCAACAACTGCAGGGACCCCCCCAGTTGGAGAGGCTGAGAGAGTTCTAAGATGAGTGGAGCACAACCTCACTATGCTCACTCGCACCATACCTATAGCAGATATCGAGGATTTCCCACCTTCCATGCAGCCTCATGTAGTAGTGGTGCCACTGACATGGTTCCAGCTATTTCGACATCTTTCCAACACCATTGTGCAATATGACAATGTCAATAGGCCCTGTTCTTATATAGGATGGACTTTTGATGTGTCGAGGGAACTTTTTTTACATGTATTTTTTGCGGGCATAAGCCCAATGATGTATATTGAACACTGTTTTTGAGGTGTTTATGACCACCTATCTACTCATGAAACTTTTGATATATATATATATATATATATATATATATATATATATATAGTCTTATGGATTACATATTTTATAAATGTATGTACATGTGTATGTGTGTATTTTTCTTTTTATGTGTGTGCAACATGCCAATCTACTATTTGATTAGCTAGAGTATCTATCATATGATTAAATATCCTAGGAACATGGATATACGTAATGTAATCGAACTAACGTTCTAAGAGATGTACCCTAAGGAAACATTGGTGCAATGTGGGGTCATAAACACTGTAAACTCCATTTAACTGGGACACAACCAATTGAGCATCTAGGTATACCTGGAGGTGAGAAATTCCATGTGGCAAAGCATCACAAATCAATTCTATCACTGCACTGTATTCATAAACATTGTTTGTAGCATCACCTAGACAAATACCTCTGGCAGATAGAAACTGGCCTCCAGGTGTGAAAATCACCCAAGCTATGGAATAAATCCTTCGAGTGTGTTGGCTAGCACCGTTTGCGAACCTAAAATAAACCTATGGTTCACTTGACAACTTCCAAAGAAAAAAAGAAGACATAAATAACTACACGTCCATAAAAAAAAAAAGACAAAAATTGTATAAGAAGTTATACATATGTACAAGAATTCACCTAGGTGACCAACCTAAGAGTAATACTTCTTGAGGTAGAGTCCATTTCTAGGCTCCACCAAGGAATTTCCTTCAAAATCAACTAAATGGTAGGCACCCTTCCTCAAGACCTCTTTCACAATGAACAGTCCGAACCACATGGGTTTGAACTTGCCTTCCCCTAGGGGATCTTTGTATTGATCATAGAACAAGAGAAGATTAGCTTCAAAGAAAATTTGAGGATGAACAGACCGATGATACTAACAATTGACTCATTTCTTATGAGCCTCATTGGCTGAGGCTGCATCACGACGTTGCTCGAGATATATTAGGTGTTCCTAAAGTGGTGAAGTGTCCGTCAGTAATTCAATTGTCGACTTTAAAGAAGGAATATGACACTCAATAGGTAATACTAATTCCAGCCTATATACGAGTTGAAAAGGTGAGAAACTGGTGGTAGTCTTCACAGACGTTCGACAGGCCCACAACACTGAGTACAACATCAAATGCCAATTTTTGTTGGAAGAATTGATCATCCGTTGAAGAAAAGTCTTGAGATACTTATTCACAGCTTCAACCTGACCATTCACTTGCGATTAATAAGGTTATGAATGTTCTTTCCTAAACCCGAGATTTGATGTTAACTCAGTGATCATTTTTTTTTGGAAGTGACAGCCATGGTTAATGAAAATATCCTTCAGGATGTTGAACCTTGATATTATCTGATGAAAAATGAAAAGATGCATTGTTTCTCCATCATTGTTGAACATTGGCATAGCTTCGACCCACTTTGTGAAGTATTTTGTTGCTATGATGATGTAACAATTCCCCCTGGATGAGGTTGGGTGACATGTAGTGAAATCAACCCCCCACTTAGTGAAATGACCAACAATGATGACATGAAACATGGGAGCAGGATGTTCCCACATCTTCTGACAGAAGATATGACACGAGTGGCACTTCATGACCACCTCAATGCAATCCTTGATTAACGAGGGCTATAAGTAACCGACACGTAGAATATTTTGGGTTGTTTCCAACCCAGACAAATGACTACCACATGCTCCAATGTGACAATCGTTCAAAACAATCTCTGCTTATTCATGGATAAGACATCAACGAAGAATGTAATCCACGCCTCGATAATGCAAACTGTCGTCGAGTATAAGATAGTTTTGTGCCTGATGGCGAATTCGTCGATGCTCATCATGGGAATCATAAATGAGGCACTTCAAAGTATGGATATAGACTAGTATATATCCATACCAAGGGTCCAATTATGCAATTAGAAAAATATATCCTTTGATAGGTGATTCTTTGGGTGTGATATCACTAGATTCGACTGGAAGTTCCAAAATGAGTTCTGCAAAGACCAATGACTTTTTGGATTTCACAGAAACAAAATCCAAGTCAAACTCTTGTAAGATGACTATCCATCTACTGATATTTCCACCAATGACCCATCATGTTAACACATATTGGAAAGGGTTCACAATGACAATGACCGTGGTCTTGCGAAGCAAAATGTAGTGATGGAACTATTGGACAACATGAACTGCTTCCAAAGAAAGTTTCTCAACATGAGAATAGTTGATTTTCGGTTGAACCAGGCCTCGAATAAGGTAATATATAATGTTATCTTCGAGAATATCATCCTCTTGAACCAATAGCATGCAGATGGTCATTTCTACAGTGGCCAAATACAAAAATAAATCTATGTTATAATCAGGAGGCCGGAGCAGAGGATCAGACGTCAGGGTGTGTTTCAATGCTTCAAAGGAGCATTGAGAAGCTTCATCCCAATAGAATGGGACTCCCTTTTTCAAGAGATGCATAAAACCTTTAGTGATCTCATTGTAATTCATGAAAAAACATCGAATAAATTTCTCTTTCCCCTGTAATCTTTAAATATAGGGTATCATGCACGAGGGAGGAAATTGAACTATTTCCTCAACCTTGTGAGGATCAACCATGATCCCTATTGTTGAAACAATAAAACCTAAGAGATAACCTGATGTCACATAGAAACTGCACTTGCTAGGATTCAAGTGAATTTGATAGTAGCGACAATGTTCAAAGATCAGTTGAAGATGAGAAGTATGATCAGATCTCTTGCGAGAGCATGATGTTGGATCATCAATATATGACTCAACTATGTGTCTAAGGTCATGAAAAGAAAATGACATGGCCTATTGAAAGGTGGCTCCAACGTTCTTCGGGCCAAAAGGCATCTTACGATTCATGAATTTTCCCCAAGGAAAAATAAAATTTGTTTTATGTTGGTCTTTGGGTTTGATCGGAATTTGATTGTATCCCGAGAAACCATCCATGAATGAAAATACCTCGCAACTAGCACATTCATCAATAATCTGATCGATGAACAGGGTGGGAAATTTGTCTTTCAAACAGGCCTTATTTGAATCACAGAAGTCCATGCACACGCAAATCATACCCTATTTCTTGTTAACCAGAATCGGGTTTGACACCCATTCCGTCAACTATACGGGGTAGATAAAACCAACTTTGAGCAGTTTTTCTACTTCTGCTTTAATTACTTCTTCTTTTCAAGGATTTACCAGACGAAGCTTCTACTGAACTGACTTGGAATCAGGATAAGTTGTAATTTCATGCTCAACAATTTGTGGGTCAATGCCTAGAATTTCCTCATAATACCAAACAAAAACGTTGTGGAGTTATTTGAATAACTCAATCTAAGTTTGAATCTGCTCATGGGAGAAGTCCACTCCGATGATAACATTATCCACAATGTCAGGGGTTTTGGAGATATATATTGGAATCGTTGTAGTGATACTTTCCATGTTACCCTCGACATAAACTCCATGTGTATCCAGAGCATTGATAGGAGAAGAATTATCTCCATTCATGGTCGAAAGGAATTCTCTCACCTCTATTCTCCTTAACTCAGGAAGGAAGTAATATCTATGATGTAGATCATCCCAAGGTCTATCGGGACCATTCAATGCCTCAATAATCACCTCGTCAGAGGGAAATACTAGGTCTAAAGTATATTGAGTGGAAAGAGAACCTTGAGCCAAAATAGGCTTGGGAATTGGATCTAAATCCTATGGGGGAGTCGACTCAGGGTTGGCTGAAGTCTGTTGGACAATGTTGTATGCAACCTCAGCCGCGGACAAGGGCATGTCCATGCCAGGATTCCATGTCCCTTCCATCGAAGCTGATGGGGAAGGTAAAGTCCATGGATCATCAAAGTAGCTCATTCGAAACAAGGAAACTTGTATAATTGCAGCCCTAGGTTGGTTGGGAACAGCCGATATAAGATTGACATCACCATAAGGTGGTGTCTAATCACTTAGCATCTCTCCCACCCTTAATACAATATTCTCCCAATGAATAATAACCGACAACAACGCTCAACCCTAGTACCGACCTGACCTAGTTCCTCTCGACCTCTATTTATACATTATACTACCTCACCGACAACCTTAGGTCGAAACCTAGGTGTCAAAAACCCTATTTTCCAAAACCCTAGGTGTCTACAACCCTAGGTCAACTTGACCCATTATTTTCGGGCTTCGCCAACCTTTCTTTCCTTCCCCATATCGCGGTGATCCATGGCATCTAATGCTGGATTTTTCCACTTTATAAGTCATGCTTAGTATGTTTTCCTTGCTGATATGTCATCCTTGATATCCTCATCCAACGGCTTGCATTTCCACACTTCGCTCCATCTTTTCTATTCTTTTGCTCACTTTAACCTAGTGATAGTCACTGTGTCTCCTGCAAACCTCACCTTTTCCCTTTTCTTCCTCATTCTTTGCTTCCTTCCATAACCTAAGGCCAACAAGACCCCAACACTCACCTATGACTCATCCCAAGGAAATTGAGATATGATCCTCTTGTTTTTCTTCGACTTTCGACTGCACAGTACAACCCTTTCTTTCTGCTTTATGCCTCCTTTCCATCCTTGTGCAAACTGTCTTTTTTGTGTCTAGTACCCATTTTCAACTGCACCTAGTACTTGTACCCTTGTCTTCTTGATTCTACTAAGATCTGCGAGGCAGTTGGTTGTCATAGTACAACTTCATTCGACTCCTATTCACCAATCCTTCCTTCTAGTCTCCTTTCAATTTTTTCAAATGCACAGCTCCACCTTCTATAACATAGACAATCTCATATGGTCTGAGCCAATGCGTTCTGAACTTCCCAGGGTGTTTTATAAGATTATTGTCATATAGAAAGACTAAATCACCTTGCATGAATATCTTATTCTTGATGTGTCTGTCATGATAGGCCTTTTCTTTTTCCTTCTGTATTTGTTTATGGAAGCCTGCAATGAATCTGTCTTCTTCTAGTTCAGCCAATTGTGATAGCCTCTCATGAATAGCGTCAGTAAAATCCATGTCTATAAATGAAACAATTCTTAAGCTTGGTACCAAGTACTCCATTGGGAAACAGCTTCAAGACCATAAACCAACTTGAAAGGAGTCTGTGTTGTTAATTTTTTTGCAAGTGGTTGTATAAGCCCAGAGTACTACTGGTCCTCTTAAATCCCAGTCATCCCTGTTCACACTGCAAATCTTTGTCAACGTTGTCTCCAAGATCTTGTTGAATGCTTCAACTATTCTGTTTTCTTGTGGATGATAAGGTGTGCTCTTCTAATGGTGGACTGCAAATTCTTCAGTCAGGGCTTCAACTATCTTATTGATGAAGTGTGTACCTTGATCACTCATGAGGACCTTAGGGCATCAAAAACTAGTTATTATGTCATCAAATATCAAATGCACAGTTGTAGTTGTGCTACAGTCCTTGACTTCTCTTGCTTCGGCCCATCTAGTCAGGTATTCTATCAAAGTGATAATATACCACTTCCCTGTATGCTTCCCTGGTGGGTTTATAGGTCCCACGAAGTCAATGGCCCATTTTTCAAATGCTTGTAGGGTCATATGTGGTGCTAATGGCATCTCATCTCTTCGGGATGGATTTCCAACTCGCTGGCATACATCACATGCTTTGGCATATTTTTTAGCATCTTTGTGTAACGTAGGCAACCAAAGGCCAGCTCCCAGAACCTTCTACACAGTTTCTTTTCCTACATAATGTCCTCCTGCAATGCCTTCATGAGCTTCTTCAAGGATAATAGGGAATTCTACTTCCATCACAAATCTTTTTAGGATCCCGTCAGGTCCCATTTTATATAGTTAACCAGCTATCAATGAAAAATATGCAGATCACACCACTAATTGTTTCTTCTACGGAATTGTGTATTTGGCTAGAGCTATTCCTGCTGATAGGAACTGGACTATGTCTGCAAAGTGGTCATCAATCTTTCTAATGGTGAGATATTTTGCATCTGGTAGTGTGTCCTCTAGACTAGTAGGTTATTCGCCATGATCCAACCTCGACAGATGGTCTGGGCCCTTATTCATTCTTCTTGGCTTAACTATGATCTCAAAATCATATTCTTGAAATAGGAGAAGCCATATGCATATTCTTCCCCCCAACATTGGCTTGTTCACTAGGTATTTTAGCACGTAATGATCAATAAACATTTTAAAGTGTCCTCCCAACAAGTAGTGGTGGAATTTCTGCAATGCATACACCATGGCTAGTCCCTCTCACTCTGTAGTAGTATAATTGATTTAAGCTATGGAGAGCTTTCTGCTGGAAAATGATAATGGATGGTCAATGTCCCCTTCTCCAAGTTGTTCCAGTACTGCTCCTAATGAAATAGAAGATGCATCAAAAAGCACATGAAATTCCTTACTCCAATTGGGAAAGACTAGAATAGGTGCAGTGACCATCTTTTGTTCCAGTGTGTTGAAGCTCTGTTGGCATTCGTCTGTCCAACCAAACTGACAATATTTCTTTAATATCCTCTCCATTGGTGCAGTAATATGAGCATATCCTTTGATAAATTTCCTGTAATAGCCAGTATATCCTAGCGCAGTGCGCAGTTGTTTGACTGATGTAGGTGGTGGTAAATCAACTATAATTGAAATTTTGGATGGATCCACCAACAATCCTTGCTTGCATACAATATGACCTAATAATACTCCAAATGATGAGAAGAATATGCACTAGTTCAAATTCAAAGCAATTTGACACTACCTGCATTTATCCAACATTATCCTTAGACATTCAATATGATTTTTCAACAAACTAAAAACAATCCAGTCATCAAAGTATGCTTCTAAAAGCTTATGCAAAAATTCTTTGAATGCTTCAACCACCACCCTGGAAAAGATGGTTGTGGCATTCTTCAGTCCAAATGGAATTACTGTGTATTGGTAGGATCCCCACTCTATGGAAAACGTAGTCTTATGACAGTCCTCCTTGGCGATGCATATCTGATGGTATCCTGAAAACCCATCTGTAAAAGAGTATACTTCTTTGCCTCCCACGTTATCCAACACTTCGTCTGTGAAAGGTGTAGGGAAGGGGTCATGTAGATAAGCATCATTAATATTCCTGAGATCTACACAAATACTGATCTCACTTGTCTTCTTATCTTGCACTACCATGGGGACGATCCACTCCAACTCTTCGATAGGTTAAATAATCCCTACTTCCAACATTCTGTTGAGCCCAATCTTCACTTTTTCCTTATATTTCGGGTTCAATATGTAGGGTCTTTTCTTGACTGGCTTCGCGTATGGTTTCAAAGGTATTCTCATTTCTCCCATAGGTCCTTTGATTCCCTTCATATCAATGAACATGGTAGAGAACAAGTCCTGATACTCATGCAATAATTTTGTGATTTTGTCCATGGTAGCAGCGTCCTACTAATCTCCAAAATTGGCAAGATTTGGTGTCTCCTCTGTCCCGATATTGAATTTATTTATCTTTATCAACTTTCCAATGAATGGATGTTCCACTCTTATACCTTCTACATCTCTCTGACCTTTTGTTTCTACGATATTCACCTTCCTTGGATCATCATCTTCGTCGGCATTAATGTTGTAGCACGTCTACAGTTTCTGGAGGGGCGCAGTCCATTCATCCACTTCTTTCTCCAAGGGAAGGCCAGATGCCTCCTCAAATACTTTATGTATCATCATCTGTAGTGCTTGATCTACATAAGTAAATTCACTTTCAAACAAAAAGGTGGTTATAAAATTCTAGATCGTACCTTCCCATTCTGAAGTGACAAGGCGTAGCTCTACTTGAAGGTACCAGTTAATCGAGGTGGTACCTAGCGTATTGACGAAGATGTGTACCCATTGTTCTTGAGAAATTTCACTCCAAGCCTCTTTGCAGCTTCGTACATGGTCCTTTGGGCAACTTCGACCTGTGTACTGTGCTTCACAACTTCCTTCTTATGCTGAGAACCGCAATGTCATCAGGGTTCGGCATTGTGTCCAGTCTGTAATATTTCTTTTATGTATCCCCCACCATCTCGCTGGTGTGTATTTCATGGCCTCATCCATTTCCAACAACCTCTGTTGTGTTGGTACACTTGTCTCAAATTCTGATAATAATATTTCTAGAGAGTTCAACCCATCAAATGTGGGTAGATTGATCACTATTGTGCCAATCCAACGAACTTCTTTGGTTAGCCTATAACTGTTCGACAACACAGGTATTCCAACAGAGGACGAACACCTTCAGTAACCACTCACATAACCAGATCAAAGATCAACACACCAATGTTTTCAAGTGGTAAAACCCCTACAGGGAAACATCCATGGCCCCAGCCAACGCGGCCACTTGGAGCAGTTTATTAATGCAAAGAAAAAGATTACAGAGATATTTTACAAGAGAGTTTCTCATAATCGATCATCGGCAAATGACCCTCCATGCTCTTTAAATAGATATCATGGACCAATCGGGTGTTAAGCCACATATCAATGGTCATTAATATCGAGGAGAGTATGAACCGTCGGATCACTCTATGTCGAGAACATATCGTGACCGTCGGATTGCCTAACTACAAATGCATACTAATGCATACTAAAGAAACACACTTTTACCTAACGACATATTAGACCAAGTAGATC
>ML776571.1:465642-494288 GCA_009831015.1 Picea engelmannii
ACTTTGCAAAAATTTAAAATGCGTATTCAGACTTTATACCTCTGGATTCTGACTGTAATGGTCGTATCTTGGGAAAACAAAAACCTTTTCAAGTGAAACGAAAAGTGTTCCTGAATGAAAAGCGTGCTCCGGATGCAATGGGATAGTCCTTTCAACCCAAAAATGTACAAAAATGACAGAAAATGGAGATGAGTCAACTCGGCTTCACGATCTCGATCTACAATAGGAGCGGGTCTTCAAACAGGCTCTGATACCATGTTCGACAACACAGGTATTCCAACAGAGGACGAACACCTTCAGTAACCACTCACATAACCAGATCAAATATCAACACACCGATGTTTTCACGTTGTAAAACCCCTACAGGGAAACATCCACGGCCCCAGCCAACGCGACCACTTGGAGCAATTTATTAATGCAAAGAAAAAGATTACAAATATATTTTACAAGAGAGTTTCTCACAATCGATCATCGAAAAATGACCCTCCATGCTATTTAAATAGAGATCATGGACCAATCGGGTGTTAAGCCATGGATCAATGGCCATTAAGATCGAGGAGAGTATGAACCGTCAGATCACTCTATGTCGGGAACATATCGTGACTGTCAGATTGCCTAACTACAAATGCATACTAATGCATACTAAAGAAACACACTTTTACCTAACGACATATTAGACCAAGTAGATCTTAACTAACTCCTAAGTGTCTAAATATCCTAACAATAACATCTTCTTGTAGATACTTCAGACATCTAGTTCTATCAGTTCTCTAAAGCTTCTTCAGAGTCGGATGAACATGCACTGTCACTTCACCAGCTCAGATTTCCGTCAGCTGTAGGGTTGATGTAATATTGTTGTCTAGCTGTTAATTTGTAGATGTTTTCCAATTCAAATGCGTGGTCCTGTTCTCTTATCGGTTTTGTGTATCATGGGCCCTCATCTGGATCTAAAGGTGCAACGACCCTAAGGCCATATTTCTCAAATGTCATGCGTCGTTTCTTTATGTCAACAATAGTGGAATTGTCGAAGGCCCAATCGATTCCTAATAATGCAGGGTAAGGGAAGCTATCATCATCAATTTCAATTACCTCAAAATATCCAAAGGTTCTTACTCCATCGATGTCCACTGGGATATCCTCTAATCATCTAAATAGGATGACATCCTACTGATTAGCCATGCAAAGCCTGATAGGGGAATATATCAGCTTGGTTTTTCCCATCAATGCCCAAGTCTGCTTCATCATGACATTGAATTTTGACCCTAAGTCAAGGACCACATAGTCTATCTCATACTCTCCTATTTGAGCATTCAAGTGTAATTCTTTATTTTTCCTTCTCCTTTTTCCAATTTCGTGCACTCCTCTATTCAGCAAGGGGTATGTTTTTCCTAGTTCATACTACTTGATTAAATCTTGTAATTCTTGTACAATACCTTTATCTTGAATCAACTTAACACAAGTGTGCAAGAATTCCATGATTTTTCTTACCTCTTTCCCTTCTGTTGGTGATGTAGACGGATCAAATGCCCGAGGCATACTGTATTCTTTGATTTCTAGTTGTCTCTTTGATGAATATCCTTGATCTCCTTTCAACTCTTTCCTTTCCTCCTCAAATATCTTCCTTTCTTTCTTAACATCAAATGTTGGGGTCTTTTCTGTAGCTTTCCTGACTTCGTGGTCATTTTCAGTCCTCCCTTGGGTTGCTCTGTCTTCCCCTATAACAGTGCCTCCTTGAGTAATAATAGTGACTCTAGGACCTACTCTGTGAGGTTCAACATATATCAGTTGTACTTGTGGTTTCTACTGGGGTCCTTGTTTTCCCTGATGTTTAGTCAGGAGCACAGGGCATTCTTCTATGACATGCTTGAAGGAGTTACAGTAACTATAGGTTGTGCAAGGATTCTGACAATCCCTTGCTAAATGGCCTGGTTGTGCGTAGTTGTAACATATTATTTGTCCGCGGCCTTAGCCCATGCCTCCTCCTCATCCTCGTCCTCTGTATCCACCGTGAGGAGTGAAATTTCCTCTCCCCAAGGAGTTGTACTGCTGAGTGTTTCCCTCTTATTGTACTTCACCTTGAATTTTGTATATGTCTCTAGACCTTTCATCCATGAGATCATAAGTTCTACAATCCCGATCATCATGCCCCACTGATTTGTAGAATTTACAATACAAGTGTGTGGGTGTCTAGACATACTTTTACATGTAGTAGCACTCACCTAGTCGATGCCTATTTCTACATACCTCACACCAGGGTAGGTTAACTTGCTTTAAGGGGCTCGTTGCCCCTGATGCCAAGTACTCATGAAATAAGGGGCAGTGTTTCTTATCATGGCCTTCTGATCTACATATGAAACACTAGATATCGTCCCTTTTATCTTTTCCCTTGTCTTTCTTCATATCCTTGACCTGTAAAGAAAAACTAGTTAGCTGGCTCATGATCTGGCTAATGCCTGAGCTAGATTCTCCCATCAGTGTTGATTCAAGCTTCATGGAGATCTCCAAATATTCTTCCTAAGATGTAATCTTCTGCTGCATCAAAGGGATTCTTATGTGTGATAATAGTGCAATGATGAACCACTCTTTGCTCTATTCATCGGGGATGTGGAAAGTTAATCGTCCTGTCAGGGTCTTGAATCTCTGGTCGAACTCCCAAATAGGTTTTTCTACCTTTTGTTTAATCTCTTTTAGTTCCGTAATACATTGTGGTTCTCACTTAGGTTTCTTAAACTCTGCAATTAGAGCATTCTTGATCTCATTCAGTTGCTTAGGATGTGCTAGTGCTTGGACCAGTTTCATGTACCAGCTTAGTGTGTGGTCCCTTAGCGTAGTGCTGAACTGGGTTCTCTTGATTGCTTCATCGGTGATACTTTTAATATTCCATATGGCCTCGTACAGAAACCAATGTTGATCTAGATCTTCAAATCCATCTCCTCTAAATATAGGGATTCTCCTTTCATTTGCCATAAAACTGACTAGGGTTCTTGTCTGAGTAGATGATGGGATACTGGTAACAATAATTTGAAGACTCTGGTGGTTCTAACTATTTTGACTGCTAAGTGTTGTTGGGACAACATGAGGATTAACATTACTTACCTCAGTAGTTCGCATAGTTCTTGAGGTTTCTGGCTCGCTTTGGCACAGTTCTTCAGCTTCCCCTTCTTCTATTCTGGTGGGCTCTGGATGCTCTTCATCAGTTAGCTCTACCTCTTCTCCACTATAGAAACCTTATTCTCCATAGTTTTTCTTAAACAAATTCTCAAGGTGAGCTCCTCGGAATACTTTCCCACTATGCGTATGCCCTACTTCTATGTCATTGTCCCTGTCCGAGATCTTGAACATTAGCCTTTTTGGGTCCAATCAATCTATTGTGTCTTCAAAATGTGGTTTTTATGAAAAAGCATCTTGATTCTTAGCTTCAAGAAGTGCAAATATTTTCCTATGGGTCCCTTGAAAAAGTATCTCTCGGCTTGACTATACGATTTTGTTATATCAACAAAAAACTCAGTGATATACCCTCCAATGGTATTGTCAAACCAGTGATCTACTACTCTGGATACAACATTGTCGGCTCTCTTGAACTTCTGGATCACTGCTAGTGTCCAAACCACAGGGGGTCTATATCTGATTTCAAACCATGTGTCAGCTAACCTAGCCAACCACTCATGTAACTCCTGTTGTATTCCTCCAAATAAGATCTCATGAATGTCGATGAAGATGTATCTTTGTAGCCAATCTTCAGTGCTTATTTTAGGGTTCTTGTTCTGGGATTCAGCGAATTCCTTCTCTTGATCCTCTACCCACTTCTGAATCTCTGTCTTCAATGGGAACCACCTTGACATTCCCTTAAAAATATTTCGGTCCCAACAACAGAACCATTTGTTGGCACAGGGGCAAACCTAAGGTTCAGCTCCAAGAGCGCACCAACAAGCCCTAGCTACTAGACCTTTCAGTAGCATCTGTGAAGCAGATGCAGTCTCACCCAAAGCAGTTATGAGGGGGTTGCAAGACAGAGATGTCTACAACCAGGGGAATATCAAGTGATTCTTATTGCAACAACAACATAACATGCATCTATCATTAAAATAGCTAGATCTTTCCTTCATAGCTATAGATCTAATCTAATATAATAATGCAGATAACAATATAACAACATCAAAGCTCAAGGCATCAATCACACACACAATGATATATGTACATGGTTCACCCTCTCTCTAGGGATACATCCACAGAAATGTGCTTATGATATATTAAGGTAAAGCTTACAGTTCTTATCTGCACTCTGGCCTGCAGATCCTCTCTCTCTGTCTTTCTTCCTTTCTGTGGACCCAGCTACAGGACTTGATCTTCACACCCAATTGAATATCTTATAATACTGAAAGACTCTCTCTCTCTTAGCACTTCTCCCACCCTTAATACAATATTCTCCCAATGAATAATAACCGACAACAAGGCTCAACCCTAGTATCGACCCAACCTAGGTCCTCTCGACCTCTATTTATACACTAAACTCCCTCAACGACAGCCTTAGGTCAAAACATAGGTGTCAAAAACCCTAATTACCAAAACCCTAGGTGTCTACAACCCTAGGTCAACTTGACCCATTCTTTTCAGGCTTCCCTAGCCTGCCTTTCCTTCTCCATCTCGCGGTGCTCCAAGGCATCTAATGTTGGCTTTTTCCACTTCCCGAGTCATCCTCGGTCCATCTTCCTTGTTGATATTTCATCCTCGATTTCCTCATCCAATGGATTTATTTTCCACACTTCACTCCATCTTTTCTGTTCTTTTTCTCACTTTGACCCAATGATAGTCACTGTGTCTCCCGTGAAGCTCGCTTTTTTCCTTTTCTTCCTCGTTCCTCGCTTCCTTCCATAACCCAGGGCCAATAGTGAATCTAGTCCGGGATCATCTTTACCATGCTCCAAGTGCACCTTGAATGGAATTCTTCTCTCAACCTTATGATCACCTCAATGGAAGGGAATGGTTTGAATGGAGGAAGAAGGGGCTGATGAGGGAATGTTGAGGCAATATCTCACAAAAGGAAGCAATATCTTGGGCAAGGAGGGGAAGTGAAATTGGGAAAAATTTCATTGTTCTTATGCTTCGGTGTGAAATAAGACCCCAATACCTCCTATTATATGACAAAATTATGGTTATTCGGTTGGGTTACGGGCTAAAGTAGGTGTATTGGTTTGGAAACTTCCAATAGCCCATGAATTTCAACGAATTCCTTGCAACTTTTTAATTTTTGCAACTTTTGCAAGCATACGTGGGTTGTATTGGTGCAACAAGCATATGTAAGTGAGTTGTAGTGGTGCATAAAGTGTATGTACGTGATATGTAATGGCATAGGGTGCATACATATTCTAAAAAATGGTTTTTTAAGAAGAGATTCTCAACAGTGCTTTGGAAAATTATGTAAGTAAGAGGGCCAAGGCCATGTATGCATGAGTAGAGAATTTTAGGGATATAACATATGCCCCCTAATGTGTGAGGTCAGAAGATAAATTGATGACTAGAATGTATTACAATATATTCACCAATGTATGAAATCGAGTGAGCTCGGGACCAGAGTTTGGGAGGTTCCATCTGCAAAAAAACAATTGTCTCTCTGAGGCGGGCAGTAACACCCTGTTTCCCCCAGTCTGTAAAAATAAAGATACTGGCCAAGTATTGTGGCAAACTCAGAAATGTGAATGTGTGATGTGAATGGACCTTGTGAAAAAGGTCGATGAATGTAAATAATATTATGAATATATATATATATATATATATATATATATATATTGCAGGACTGTTGAGAGGGGGATGTGCTGAAAAAGAGACCACGATGGCTGAATAAAGGTGGTGGAAGGCACCTAGAATGGTGGCGTTAAATTCCACTAAAACCAATACCGTATTTGGACTTCATTGGCCCGGAGAACCAAGAGCAGCTTGCTGGCCCCAAATTAAATCACTCGCCGGGTTGGTAGGTAAATGGCTCCTCATGAGTAATGAGGGATGGGGGTGAACTTCCCATCTATAGAGTCCTCAGACCTAACCACTATGAGGAAGATCATGCCACATGCAACCTTGCTAAAAATAGAAAAGGAAGGAAGAGTGTGCGATCAGGGGCCAGATGAAAGGGGAAGAAGAGAAGGAAAAGAACTCTAGAAAAATACAGAGTGAGTGATAGCAGAAAAGAAAGAGAGTAACCTTCGTTCTTGGTCATTGGCGAATAGAGACTCGGTCTTGTAGCATCGTGGTCTCAACTCAAGGGTGGCTAGTGGTAAATCCATTTAGAATTGTTGAGCTTACAGCTGGGTGGAAACGAGCACCTCTCTCAGCAGTTGCATCACCTCTGGTGTTTTTCTGATAAGTGTTATATCTTGTATCTTGAAATTATATGCTGACATGTATGTTCATAGTCTGTGCAATTATGAGTGGTTTCAATATAAGAATGTCTGCATGGTGTCTTGATTAGAAATGATGGCTGCATGCTTTTATTTGAAGGACCATGTATGGATTATGTTTATAGATAGATTTATATATACGTATATTGAACTAATTAGGACTTCAAGTCTGTTTTCGAGAAATCTATGTCCTTATTCATCTCCAGGAATACTCAGAATAGATCTCTCCATAGAGATACCCTCTCTGGAAATCTTACCAAGAACTTGAAAGAGGATTTGGTGGTGCAAGTCTTAGCCATCCTTTATGAGGAAGAATGGGCCTCTTAAAATCCTGAAATTTAGGCATTTTGGCACCTGGGGTATCTAAGCGCGAGTCCTCTCATACTCGCAATTCTCGAAACCTCGATTCATGAAATCCCAAAATGGTAGCATAGGGATAAATATTGGTTGACGGATGAGATTTTGTTGAAATATCTACGGTCAATCGTGACCGTTAGATTGGAGGAAGAAACGAGGGCATTAAATGCCTCAACCCTTTTCTTTTATCTTCGTGAGTAGCGAAGAAATCGGGACCGTAGGTCCAAAGGTTCATGGGAGTACCTCGACCATCCATTTATAAGGACATGTGGATGCTAGTAAGTGTTTCATCATTTCGACACCCAGGAAATTAAAGGGAAAGAACCCTGGTCATTGCGAGTCACGAAATCCCAATGACCAAAACCCCGAAATAGTTTAGGATTTAGATGAGATAGGATATTTCGACACTTCGGGGCCCAAAATACCTAAGTGTGTATTCCCTTGTGCTCATGAGTCCCGAAATCCCGATGGGTGAAATCTTGAAAAGACAATACGCGTGTATGTTACGATATTTTGACATTTCGGTAATTAGAATACTCAAGGGCGTATTCACTTGTACGAGCAAGACACGAAGCCCCGATTCACAGAAACCCGAAGTGACAGCATGTGGGTGAATTAGGACCTTTCAATGGTTCGGTTCCCAGGATACCCTTCCTCTTTCTAAATGCACGCATGAGACTCTTTCATAGGATCTAAGGCCTGTTAGTACCGTTAAATTGAATGAAGGAGCACAGGCGTTAATACCTCGACCCCTTTTTACCTTTGTAAGTAGCGAAGAAATCAGGACTGTCAATTTCAAGACCTAAGGGGATACCTGGATTGTCCAGCTGTAGAATACACATGGCGACCGATAAGCGTTTCGACTTTTCGACACCTGGGAGATTAGAGGGTAAGAACCCTTGTCCTCATGACTCCCAAAATCTCGATATGCGAAATCCCAAAATAACAGTGTATGGCTAAATCCCAATATTTCGGTATTTCGACATCCGGAATAACCTAAGTGCGAGTTTCCTTGTATTCACCAGTCCCAAAATCCTGATTAGCGAAATCTTGAAATGTTCTAACATGGATTTGAATCCCTATGTTTCGGTGTTTCGGCATCTGGAATATCCAAGGGCGAAGTCCCTTGTACTCGTAAGTCCCAAAATCCCGATTTGCAATATCTTGAAAGATGGAGTGTGGAAAAGTGATCATATTTTGGTATTTCGGCACTTGGGACACCTAAGTGCAGGCCTCATGTGTTCTCAAATCTCAAAACCCCTAACTCATGAAATCCCGATGGATGGATTCCCGAAATAGTGAAGCATGTTAGAGTTTCGTTTTTCGGAGTTTCGACTCCCGGGAAACCGATGGTGCGAGACCTCCTATCGTCGCTCATCCTGAAATTCTGATGGATTCAAACCCTAAAAGGTGGAAGGACATGTTTTAATCCAAGGAATTTCTAGTTATGACAAACTATTGGTTCCCTTCAGATTTCAGGACTTCGAGAGACAAGAGGGAAAATGAAATACATGTATCGCGATTTCCTGAATCGTGAAAGTTGACGAGCACCTCTCTAGTAAGACCTGTGGTCATAGATGCCGATCATATGAGTATGGATAAGGGATGGCAGGGTCTGTATCAGGTCCCGTAGGGATTCGGGGAATTCTATTCCTCGATGAAAAGAAGGAAAAATTCGAGAAATTCTGGTTCCCATGGTGGGTCTGCTACAAATTGGTATCAGAGCATGGTTACAGCACTTGGCCTACTTGGGCTCATGAACGGGTTGCGCAGAGACTCCACTTGAAGTAATTTTAAAAGGAGTAACCCCCTGTCTTAACCTTCTTAATTAAAATTCAAAGTTAAGAATGAAAAACTCCTATGGTGTGTATGCATGTGAAAAATATGAATTATGTACTGGTTATAAATAAATATAAATATTGACTAACAACCAACATTTTTCTTTTGCACACAAAGCAGAATATTAACCGCGGGAAATTTCAGACGTATAGGATGGTGACTCACCAAGAGGTGGGGGAAGGCTCCCACAATAGAGGTGAAGAGTCCGACAAAAGGAGAGCAGTAGGGACCCCTCCAGATCTAGCTGAGATTGTGAGGAGTCTCATGGTCAAATTACAAAGCTGCAAGGCTGACAATGAAAGGATGATGAAAGAACAAGAAAATCAAACAGAAATTAATGCAGTTTTACTACATAGTTTATCCGATCTACAAAGACAAATGAAACATGAACCTAAAACTCAGAAACAGGGTGACATCAGTGGCCACACTGAGAGGAGCACCTCGAAAAAGGTCCACCCAAGAGGTAAAGGACAAGTGGTGGGTGATTCCTCTGAGAGGGAAGCGAGCGATTTGGAGGGATCTTCTAGCAGCAGAACCAGATCCTATTCCCAAAGGAAACAGAAGAAGCAAAATCCTTCCAAAGGTCATAAATTCAAAGAATTTAGAAAATCCAAACCACCCTCCTTCGACGGTGAAATAAAGAAGGGATAGGAAGCAGAGGCCTAGCTACTTGCACTAAAGAAGTATTTCAGAGTCCATGACTTCTCATAAAATATGAAGGCCCAAGTGGACACCTTCAACTTGAATGGAAAGGCTTCAATTTGGTGGGAAGACCTTAAGAATGTGAAAGGGGTTCGTGAAGAGGACCTGTCTTGGGAACGGTTTGAGAAATACTTCTGGAAGAAGTATCTGTCGGAAAAATATTTCGACGAAAAGACTAAAGAGTTTTATGAACTCAAACTGGGAAAACTCAGTATAGTAGAATATGTCAACAAATTCTTCGATTTGTTGAGGTATGTACCCTATATCAAAGAGAAAAAGGTAAAGGTGCAATGCTTCATCAGTGGACTACTTAAGGACTATCGGAACAAAATTGAATTTGATGAGCCAAAAACTCTAGAAGGCACTATTCGAAAGGAAACCTGTTGTCATGAACAGTTTGGACATCGAGCAGAACCTCGCGAAGGATGGAAACAGAAGAATATTTCAAGATTTCAGAAAAAGGGGATTAAATTCCCAGGATTCATGAACTATAAGAAGAATCCAAGAATGAGCTTCCCGACCTAGAGTGTACACCAGCATAATTTTCCCTCCTTGAGCGAAAATAAAACTTCTGGACCCATATCAGTGAAGACTGATAACCCAAAGAGAGAACCTTGAAATGCTGGGGTTGCGAGGAAGAAATTCTATTGAGAGACTGTCCACACCGACAACAGAATAGTCAGAGGATTTATAACATCCAAGAAACTACCACTGTCAATGATGTGGTTAGGAGTGTGCCACAAATTTATGCAAGCTTGGATAATAACCAAGTTGACCACCAAGCTTCAGTGGTGGAAATAGAAGGTATGATTTCCATCCGTTAGTGTCTATTTTAATTGACCCTGGTTCAAATTTGAGTTATATAGCCCCTAAAGCTATTGATAAGTGTAAACTACAGCCACAAAAACATACCCAACAATGGTTGGTATAGTTAGCCACTGACACCAAAAGAAGGGTAGCAGAGGTTATACCAGCCTACCAATTGATGTTGGGTAAATTCCTCACCCAAGCAACCCTTAACATATTACCCCTAGGATCGTATGATCTGTTGATTGGTATGGACTGGCTAGCCTCCCATAAAGCCAGATTGGACTGTTACCATAAAACCTTAGAATGTGTAAGTAAAGAAGGGAAAATCATAACCCTTCAAGGGATCTGAAAACCTGTCTCGTTGAGACAAATATCAACTCTACAAATGAGAAAGTATTGCCGAAAGGGATGTCCCCTATATGTAATACAGGTGTTGGAAACAATCAAAGGTGACAAACCAAGCCCTAACAATCACCCTATCCTAAGAGAATACAAAGATGTGTTTCCAGAAGAGGTACTGGGTCTACCTCCGAGAAGGGACATTGACTTCTCGATAGAATTTTCACCGAGAGCGGTGCTGATGTCTAGGACACCCTACCGGATGAGCACACCTAATTTAGTTGAACTCAAGTTGCAATTAAAAGAAATGATGGATAAGGGTTATATTCAGCCCAGTGTGTCTCCATGGGGAGCACCAGTCCTGTTCATGAAAAATAAGCATGGTACCCTTAGACTGTGTATAGATTATAGGAGACTCAATAAGGTAACCATAAAGAACAAGTACCCCTTTCCCAGGATCGATGACCTGTTCGATCAATTGGGGAGTGTGTCTATTTTCTCAAAGATTGACTTGAGGTCAGGATACCATCAAGTCCGAATCAAGGGTGAAGACATCCATAAAAATGCCTTCTGGACGAGGTATGGTCACTATGAGTTTGTGGTAGTACCATTTGGGTTGACCAATGCCCTTGCCACTTTTATGTGCTTGATGAACAATGTACTCAGCAAATTCCTAGACAAATTTGTGCTTGTTTTTATTGACGGTATATTAATTTACTCCAAGAACAGAAAAGAGCATGAAGAGCATCTTATACTTGTGTTGCAAGTGCTAAGAGAACATCAGCTCTATGCCAAATTCAACAAATGTGAATTCTTCCAGAAGAAAATACATTACTTAGGCCATGTTCTATTCAAAGAAGGAGTAGCAGTAGACCCTGACAAAATTAGGTCTATCATGGAATGGCCTACCCCAAAGGATGTTTCGGATATTAGATCCTTTATGATATTAGCAGGATACTATAGGATATTTATAAAAGGATTCTCCAAGATTGGTTGTCCAATCACTACCCTCCAGAAGAAGGGGACAAAATTCCTGTGGACACAGAAATGTGAAGAAAGATTTCAAACCCTGAAACATCTACTAACCCATGCACCCATGTTGAAKATCGTCGATCCCGAAGCTAACTTCCTCGTGTGCATAGATGCCTGTAAGGAAGGGATCGGAGGATTGTTTATGTAGGGAGGAAGTGTGATCTGCTATGAATCTCGCAAATTGAATGAGCATGGAGTAAACTATGTGACCCATGATCTAGAGCTGGCTGCCATAGTGCATGCCTTGAAAATGTGGAGGCATTACCTTCTAGGAAGAAAATTTGTACTTATGACAGATAACTGTGGATTGCAATATCTATTTGATCAACCAAATCTCAATGCTAGACAAGCTAGGTGGATGGCTCTCCTTAGCAATTTTGATTTCGAAATCAAACACATTAAAGGAAAGGAAAATAGGGTGGTCGATGCCCTTAGTAGAAGTATGAAAACAATTCACCTGGAAATGGTGAGCACCTGTGAGACAGATGTCAAAGAAATAGTTAGAAATGCACAAGGAAAATATCCATTCTTCCAGACCGTGACCTCGTACCTGCAGCAAGAACCCATAGGGATAAAGTATGATGGCCACCAAATGACAGAAGAAGGTCTGCTCACTTACTGAAGCATATTGTACATTCTAGATTGTGACGACTTGAAGAGGTTCATACTAGATGAACTACATAAAAGACCCTATATTGGTCATCCAGGATACCAGAAGATGATCACGGCCAGCAGGAAACAATTCTATTGGCCTAGATTGAAGAAAGACATAGACAAGTACCTAACCAAATGCATAGAATGCCAACAAGTAAAAGAATAACACCGACACCTAGTAGGATTATTACAACCTCTACCAATCCCATAATGGAAATGGGAAACCATATCCATGGACTTCATCACCGGATTACCATCCTCGACCAAACAGAATGACGCCATCATGGTAGTGGTGGATAAATTGAGCAAGTCTTCTCATTTCATCCCCATCAAATCGACTTGCAAGGCAATAGATATCACCCAGGTATTCATGAAGGAGATATTTAGACTGCATGGTATGCCAAAAGAGATTGTGTCCGACAGAGACACGAAATTTACTTCCAACTTTTGGAAGTCACTGATGGCGGGTTTAGAGACCAAATTGTTGTTTAGCACTACCTATCACCCTCAAACTGATGGACAGACAGAAAGAGTGAACCAAATACTTGAAGACATGCTAAGAATGCATGTAATGCATTAGCGCAAGAAGTGGGAAGAATACCTGCCACTGGTAGAATTCGCCTACAACAACGGCTACCAAACATCCTTAAAGATGAGTCTCTTTGAAGTCCTCTATCGTATACCGTGTAACACTCCAGTTAGCTGGAGTAATCTCGTAAACAGGATTTATTTTGGACCCAACATGTTGAAAGAAATGGAACAACAAGTGACTCAGATAAAACAAAACCTGAAGGTTGCTCAAAACCGACAGAAAAGTTATGCCGACCAAGAGAGTTCAAAATGGGAGATCATGTATATCTCAGAGTTAGACCCAGGAAGAGTTCTCTGAAAATGGGAGCTTGTGCCAAGTTATCACCTCGGTATTGTGGACCCTTTGAGGTTCTAGGTAGAGTGGGACCTGTAGCCTATAGGCTAGCACTTCCTCCCACAGTAAAGGAACATAATGTTTTCCATGTTTCATTATTGAAGAAATATGTACATGAAGCTAACCATATAATTGATTGGTCTGTGATCCAGAAGGAACCGGAGGGAGAATTTCTACCAGAACCTCAATGCATACTAGACATAAAGGAAACCCCGCTCTAGAACCGAACCATTACACAGGTCAGGGTGCAGTGGAAACATTTTGGCCCAGATGAGGCTACATGGGAAATGGAGGATGCCATGAAACAAGCATATCCGATTTTGTCTACATCTGTACATGCATGTCAAGTTGATAGATAGAACATCGAGGATGATGCTCCTTTAAGGGGGAGGGAATTGTAACACCTTGTTTCCCCTAGTCTGTAAAAATAACTATACTGGCCAAGTATTGTGGCAAACTCAGAAATGTGAATGTGTGATGTGAATGGACCTTGTGAAAAAGGTCGATGAATGTATATAATATTATGAATATATATATATATATATATATATATATATATATATATATATATATAATGTAGGACTGCTAAGAGGGGGATGTGCTGAAAAAGAGACCAGGATGGTTGAATAAAGGTGGTGTAAGGCACCTAAAATGGTGGTGTTAACTTCCACCAAAACCAATACCATATTTGGACTTCACTGGCCCAGAGAACCAAGAGCGGCTCGCTGGCCCCAAATTAAATCACTCACTAGGTTGGTTGGTAAATGGCTCCTCATGAGTAATGAGCGATGGGGGTGAACCACCCATCCATAGAGTCCTTATAACTAACCACCGCGAGGAAGATTGTGCCACATGCAACCTCACCGAAAAGAGAAAAGGCAGGAAGAGTGTGCGATCAGGGGGCAGACGCGAGGGGAAGAAGAGAAGGAAAATAACTTTGGAAAAATACAGAGTGAGTGATAGTAGAGAAGAAGGAGAGTAACCTTCGTTCTCAGTCACTAGCGAATAGAGACTCAGTCTCGCAGCATCATGGTCTCAGATCGGGGGTGGCTAGTGGTAAGTCCATTCGGAATCACTGAGCCTACGGTTGGGTGGAAATGAGCACCCCTCTCAGCAGTTGCATCACCTCTGGTGTTTTTCTGATAAGTGTTATATCTTGTATCTTGAAATTATATGCTGGCATGTATGTTCATAGTCTGTGCAATTATGAGTGGTTTTAGTATAAGACTGTCTCCATGGTGTTTTGATTAGAAATTATGGCTGCATGCTTTTATTTGAAGGACCACATATGGCTTATATTTATAGATATATTTCTATATACATATATTGAACTAATTTGGACTTCAAGTCTATTTTCGGGAAATCTATGCCCTTATTCGTCTCCAGGAATACCTGGAATAGATCTCTCCATAGAGATACCCTCTCTAGAAAGCTTACCAAGAACCTGAAATAGGATTTGGTGGCGCAATTCTTAGCCATCCTGTATGAGGAAGAATGGGCCTCTTAAAATCCCCACATTTCGTCATTTCAGCACCCAGGGTATCTAAGCGCAAGTCCTCTCGTACTCACAATTCCCGAAACCCTGATTCATGAAATCCTAAAATGGCAGCGTAGGGATAAGTATCGATTGATGGATGATATTCTATCAGAAGATCTGTGGTCAATCATGACCATTAGATTGGAGGAAGAAATGAGGGCATTAAATGCCTCAACCCTTTTCTTTTATCTTCGTGAGTAGTGAAGAAATTGGGACCGTAGGTCCAAAGGTCCGTGGGAGTACCTGGACCATCCATTTATAAGGACACGTGGCTGTCAGCAAGCGTTTTGGCGTTTCGGCACCCGGGAAATAAAAGGGCAAGAACCCTGGTCATCGCGAGTCACAAAATCCCAATGATCGAAACCTCGAAATAGTTTAGGATTTGGATGAGATAGGATATTTCGGCACTTTGGGGCCCGGAATACCTAAGTGTGTATTCCCTTGTGCTCGCGAGTCCTAAAATCTCGATGGGTGAAATCCCAAAATCACAATACGCGTGTATGTTATGATATTTCATCATTTCGGTAATTGGAATACTCAAGGGCGTATTCCCTTGTACGAGGAAGACCCAAAAGCCCGATTCATGGAAACCCAAAGTGACGACGTGTGGGAGAATTAGGACCTTTTGGTGGTTTGGTTCATAGGATACCCTTCCTCTTTCTAAATGCATGCATGAGATTCTTTCGGAGTATCTAAGGCTTGTTACGACTGTTAAATTGAATGAAGGGGCGTGGGCGTTAATGCCTTGACCCCTTTTTACCTTCGTAAATAGTCAAGAAATAAGGACCATCAATTTCAAGACCCATGGGGATACCTGGACCGTCCAACTGTAGAATACAGATGGCGGTCGGTAAGCATTTCATATTTTCAGCACTCGGGAGATCAGAGAGTAAGAACCCTTGTCCTCACGACTCCCAAAATCTCGATATGCGAAATCCCGAAAGAATAGTGTATGGCTAAATCTCGATATTTCGGTATTTTGGCATCCAGAATAACCTAAGTGCAAGTTTCCTTGTATTCGCCAGTCCCGAAATCCCAATTAGCAAAATATTGAAATGGCCTAACATGGATTTGAATCCCGATATTTTGGTGTTTTGGTATCTGGAATATCCAAGGGTGAAGTCCCTTGTACTCGCAAGTCCCGAAATCTTGATTTGCAATATCCGGAAAGATGGAGTGTGGAAAATTGATCATATTTCAGTATTTCGGCACCTGGGGCACCTAAGTGAGGGCCCCATGTGTTCACCAGTCTCGAAACCCGTGACTCGCGAAATCCCAATGGATGGATTCTTGAAATAGTGAATCATGTTAGAGTTTGGTTTTTCAGAGTTTCATCTCCCAGGAAACCAATGGTGTAAGACCTCCTATCGTTTCACATCCTGAAATACCGATGGATTCAAACCCCAAAAGGTGGAAGGACATGTTTTAATCTGAGGCATTTCTAGTTATGACAAACTATTGGTTCCCTTCGGATTTCGGCACCTTGAGAGACAAGAGGGAAAAGGAAATACATGTATCGCGATTTCCCGAATTGCAAAAGCCGATGAGCACCTCTCTAGTAATACCTATGGTCATAGTTGATGATCATATGAGTATGGATAAGGGATGGCAGGGTCTGTATCACGTCCTATAGGGATTCAAGGAATTCTATTCCTCAGTGAAAAGAAGGAGAAATATGAAAAATTCTAGTTCCCATGGTCGGTTTGTTACATGGGCATACCCATGCTCATGATGAACTAAATCATGGTTTTCAATCAAATGAACCATATATCCATTTCTTATAACCATATAAAGGGTAGTCACGAGAAATACACAATGGATCTACATCTAAAAATCGGTCAAAGATATACAAGTATAGTATTCATAGTATGCATGGTCGGGAGTTTCACTTAAATCACCCATAGCTTTTGTGTTTCGTCGACAACTTTCATTTTTTTGTGCTTTTGTCAATCCACGCGGGCTATTTTGGGTCAGCCAACATGTACACGCATGCAATAATGGAGTAGGGTGCATGGGCCTTTATAAAAGAGGATTTTCAAAGAGTTGTTCAACAGTGCTTTGGCAACGAAAGGATATGAGATGGCTTGATGCCAGGTAAGAATGTGTGGTGCAATTTAGGGTTATAACAGATGCCCCCTAATGTGTGATTTCAGAAGAGCATCTAATGGCCGAAATACATTACCAATCTTTACTGATGTGTCGAACGATTGAGCCCAAGGATCAGGAACTAGGAGGTATCGTCTGAAAAATAACACATGTCTCACCGAGGTGGGCATACCCATGCTCGGGATAAAATAGAATCATGGTGACCAATCAAATACACTGTAGATCCATGTCAAATAACTATAAAGAGTAGTTGCAAACAATACACAACAGAGCTACATCTCGAAATCAGAAAGATATACATATAGAGTATCCATCTTCCAGAAGTTGATTTGGCCTGGTGGTTGGGGATGAGATCTTCAGAGCTCAAGAAACAACTTCAAAATCTTCAAAACTTGGGTAGGAGTGTAATATGAGTGTATGACTTCACTACCCAGAGGTCTTCGATGGCTCATTGGTCATGGACTTGATAATCTTGATGATCAGACTAAAGGCTTCAATGATTTCGAACAAGGACTTGATTGGATGTTCAGGATGGACGGGTATGAGGAAAAGAGACATATTGCAGAGGGGTTGACTCAGGATTGGTGACAAACTTCCCTTGGATAATAGCATGACAAATGATGAGACTCGGGCAACATGGCATTAATCATAAGTCTACGAAGCAGGAGGAAACACAAACTCTCCATATGTTTGGAAGGATAACCAAATGGTGGAGGACACAACTCTATATAGTGAGAAAAGCTTCCTAAGGTCGTACTACATCCCATAGTCTGATGAACAAATGAACATATGTGCTTTATCCAAGGGCAACTCATTATGTTGCCAATAAAGAAAATACTCTTCCCTTCCTCTTTTTGGCGTATATTTGATTTTTTTTGTCCTTTTCAATAGTTTTGGAAAAAGAATAAAGGAATATTACGTTACAAAGGAGGAATGAGTATTGCAAACATACAAATGTGAGGCACAAGGGAAAGACTGATGTTCAAAATAATGATACTCGGGAAAAATCCTCTAGGGGCCAAGGATGTTAAAACGCAGAAGCAAACTGTTACTAGGCTAATATAGAAGGTATGCAAAAGCGATTAACAAAACACACAATGGTAACGTCCTTCGATATAAGTTTAACGAGTCTAGAGAAGGTAAGCTCAGTGGTTTTTCATGTTTAGAGAGTCTGAAAAAACATAAAAGGAGACTCCATTGGGGTACCTTTTTCGAAGGTAGTCTAGTCAGTTCGAAAAAGGGGTAAACTAGCACCGACAGGACGTCTATTCAAAACCATTTTAATGAGTGTGATAAAGACAAAATCACTCGGCCATTTTTTCATTTTTAAGGAATCTGAAAAAATCTTAACTATGGACTCCGTCAGGAATATTCTTCTGGACCAATTTAATGAGTGTGAAAGAATAAGGTCACTCGACGATATTTTCAATTTTAGGGAGTCTGAAAAGAGCTTAACTATAGACTCCGTGGGGGTTCCTTTTTCGTAAGTTTAGTTCCTCAGGTCCGAAAAAGGGATAAAATTATACCTGAGAGTACTCTTCTAAAGAATGGAAGTTCCATAGAGTATACCTTTGTTCGTACAACTAACCATCCGGATTGAAAAAGGGGTAAACTACCATCGAATAGACGTGACTTCAAATTTCAGTTTAACAAGCGTGAAAGGCCACAAGATCACTCGACAATCTTTTCATGTTTAGAGGGTCTGAAAAGGGCTTAAAAGAAGACCCGTTATTTTTTGGGAGTCCTAAGGGTGAGATCAAGAGTGAAGAATAATCATGCAAATGAGGCTCAAACTCATATTCAGGAAAGACTATAAGGACTCTCGAGTCTATAGTGTTTTAGAGACGACATGGACACCATAATGCAACCAGGACCTACCTAGGGCATCCATGTTCTGGTAAGCTCTACCGCTAAGTTGTGACACTTCTAAAGTAGATATGATGGTTTTGTGTCACAACCTGATGGGATCGATCCTATGGCAGAGGAAAAAGACAATGAGACACAAAAGTTGGGGTAGTAACCTAACCTATATGCTCAAGTTGATTCTTGGAAAAAATTTCATGGACCGTCAAAATTTCATCAAAACTCAAAAAAAATGTCCCAATACCCAATCAAATCCCTCCCATATAACTCCTAAATAACTCTAAATGGTTTTTGGTATAAATAAAATGATAAGGGATTCCAAAAAAGTGACAAAAAGAGGCCAAAAAGTCTATAAATCGAAGCTAGTAGCTCATTATCACCATTGTTGATTTGGAAATTGGCTCTGGAGACAAAAGACCCCCTTTGATAAAAATGGTGATTCCAAGAGCTACAGTGGACGAAACGAACTTCCATCTGGACCAAGTAAGTACAAACTCCCCATATCTATCTATTCAATTCTTTATTTTGGTTTTTTATTTCATTTTTTGGGTGGGCGTCGACCTTTAAAAGGTTGGCCCTAGGTCCACGTGGGTTGTCTCTGGACAAGCCGCGTGTACACTCAGACAGAGTAAAACCTACCCGCGTGTACACGCGGCTGTCACCTAGACAGCATGCGTGGACCCCCCTTTATAGATAAAAAGAACCAAACAACACTCACTCACCCTCCTGAACTTTGTTGTGTTGGTAGGATGTATGTCCACTGGAGGGAAAGGGAGCATGAAGAAGTTAGCGAGTTGGTTGCAGGAGATCCGAATGTTGTGGTCATGTTGATGCAATGTGGTTTTCTAAAGTTTGTCTTGTGTCCATTTATGTGAGCGCAACCGAGGCTACTGAATGCCTTGGTTGACTATTGGCACCCTGATGCAGAGGCCTTCATGCTAGAGGGGTAATCACTGGTGCCCACCACCGAGGATATCTACTTTTTGACTAACGTCTCAAGGAGAGGGGAACTTGTCAATTTTAGGACGTTTCCATTGGGGCCTCGTAACATAGCGTAACTGATAGCCCTGCCCTGTGAGGCTGGGACAAACCATTTGAGCTCCCAGGTGCCCATAAGTAAGATCACTAACGTATCACTGCAAGCAATATTATTTCTCATTGGGCGGATTACAGGTTCAACAGCCTTGCATCAGGCGCCCCATGCATAGATAAACTGTGTTATCCAGTGCTTGAATGCACAAATTTTTGACTGGAGTACGACACTACTGGAGTGTACGAAGAGGCAATTGATAGATTGTCGTCAGTGGACACAGAGGAACTTTGGGTTCAGGACTATTTTGTGTTCATTCTTTTTTGAGAGAGTTCCGAGCTTTAGTCCTCGGGAAGTGGTACGAGGACATCAAGCCTCTTTTCCTTCTGTATGTAGATGGGCAGTATTACTGCCGTGACAGGGTGGTGGAAGGACCAACGAGTCCTTCGATGATGACTTTTTTGCATGGCTATCCTGGCAGATCCCTGTGATTGAGGATTACCCATATGCAGGGATAGACTTTTCGAGAGATCATGAGATACACGTGCCTCTTGGTGAGGAGCGAGGGGAGATGGGTAAGTCTCCACCTTTGTAGTTTTTTGTTGTATATGTAATTTTTATGTCGTTTTTTTATATATATCATTTTTTTTAATATGCCAGAGTATTTGACGGATATACGTTTATTGCATGCAGATGTGGGACTAGTGCGACCTGTCGATTATGCACGGAACAGACTTCATCCTCGACCAAGAGCTGCAATTGTCGCTGCTGGGGGACCAGCAGTAGCAGGAGACCTCCCAGCCGGGGAAGCTGAGAGGGTACTTAGAAGAGTTGAGAAGAACTTTATTTCACTCACTTGCACAGTCCTGATGGTAGAGATTGAGGACCTATTGCCATCCATGCAACCTCATGTAGTGGGGGCACCTCGGATGTGGGTCCGATTGTTTAGGCGTTTAGCCCATGTTGTGGACCAGTATAATAGGGCCCATAGGCCCTGAACCTATTTAGACTTTTTACGTGCCACGAGCACTACTTGTATATATTTTTTGAGGGCATAAGCCCTATGACTCATTATTGGTCCTATTTTTGAGGCGCTTGCATCCATCTATGTACTCTGGTTACTTTATGATATTATATATGTTTTTTTAATATTTTGTGTCTTATGGATCACCTGTGCAAAAATGTATTTACATGCTTATGTCAATGTTCTTTCATATGTATGCAAGATGCCAATCTAAAATTTGATTAGCTAGAGTATCTATAATTTGGTTTAATCTCCTAGGAACATGAAAATATATAATATAATCAAAGTTTCATTCTAAGAGACATACCCTAAGGAATCGTTGGTGTAAGGTTGGATCATGAACACGGTATACTCTGTTTAACTGAGACGCAACCAGTTGAGCATCGAGATAGACCTGGAGATGAGAGATACCCAATGACAAGGTGTCACGAAGCAACTCAATAACTGCACTATACTCGGCGACATTATTTGTGGTGTCACCTAATTATATACCTCTTGAAGATAACAACTAGCCCCGAGGTGTAAATATTACCCAAGCTGCGGAGGCAAGCCTCCGAGTGTGCCGACTAGAACCATCTGCATACCCAATGAACACCTTAGAATCATTTGACATCTGCCATATTGACGAAAGATAACATCAATGACACGTCCATAACATTTAAAAGAAACTAAAAAGTAATAGTACAAAGACTATACATATGCTACAAAAAGTTACCCACAGTGACCTGCCTAAGAGTAATACTTCTTGAGGTAGAGCCCATTTCTAGGCTCTGCCAAAGCATTCCCTTCAAAATCAACCAGACGATAAGTTCCCTTTTTTAATACCTCTTTTATGATGAAAGGTTCGAACCACATGGGTTTGAATTTTCCTACCCCCAGGGGGTCCTTATCTTGGTCATAGACCAGGACAAGGTCGCCTTCAGAGAAAATCTGGGGACGAACGGACCTATCATACTGAAACTTGACCTTATGTTTGTGAGCCTCATTGGCCAGGGCCACATCACGATGTTTCTCATTGATTTGCTCAAGGTATACTAACCGTTCTTCCAGTGGAGAAGAGTCTAGCAATAATTGTACTGTCAATTTTGGAGATGGGATCTGACATTCGATGGGAAAAACTGCCTCCAGCCAGTAAACGAGTTGAAAAGGTGAGAAACTGGGTGCAGTATTAATAGATGTTTGGTAAGCCCATAATGCTGAGTATAACATCAAATGCCAATTTGACTTGGATGAGTTGATAGTTCGTTGTAGAATAGTCTTAAGAGTTTTGTTTACAGCTTCCACCTAACCATTGGCTTGGGGGTAGTAGGGTGATGAATTTTCTTGCCATAACGCAATATTTGATGTTAATTCGGTCATAATTTGGTTCTGAAAGTGACTTCCATGGTCATTAACAATCTCTCTTGGGATGTCGAACCTTGCTATGATCTGGTTGAATAAAAAGAGAGTTGTAGTCTCTCCATCATCTTTAAACATTGGCATAGCTTCGACCCACTTAGTGAACTAGTCTACAACTACGATGATATAGCGGTGCCCCCTTGCTAAAGGGGGGTTGCAAGTAGTGTAATCAATCCCCCACTTGGTGAAGGGACCAACTGTTATGATAGGAAACATGGGAGTGGGATGTTCCCTCATCTTCCGAGAGAAGATTTGGCACAGATGGCACTTCTTGACCGATTCTATACAATCTTTGATAAGTGTTGGCCAGAAGCAACCTTCTCATAGAATTTTTTGGGTTGTTTCCAACCCAGACAAATGACCTCCATAAGCTTCAGTATGAAAATCGTTAAGAATGATAAATGCCTCCTCATGAGTGAGACATCGGTGTAGGATGCAGTCTACACCTCTCCAATACAATGTATCATCGAGTATGAGGTAATTCTTAGCTTGATGGCATATACATCGATGCTCATCACGAGAAGTGGAAGTGGGGCACTTCAAATTCTGGAGATAGATAAGTATATTTCCGTACCAGGGATCCGAAGATGTGATAAAAAACATATCTCCCCAGATAGGTGATTCTTCAAGCACAATGTCACCTGACTCAACCAGAAGTTCCGAAATAAGCTCTGCGAAGACCAATGACTTTTTGTACTTTGCTAAAATGAAGTCTAAGTCAAAATTTTGGAGGATGACTATCCATCTACTAATTTTTCAGCCTATTACCCATCATGTCAACATGTACTGGAATGGGTTCACGACAGTAATGATGGTGGTCTTGCGAAATAGAACATAATGACGGAATCGTTGAACAAAATGAACTGTTGCTAATGTAAGTTTTTCGATATGAGAACAATTGAGTTTCGGTCCTATGAGGCCTCAGCTCAAGTAATAGATCATGTATTCTGAGAACAAGTCATCTTCCTGAACTAAAACCATGCCAATGGTTGACTCTATGACAGCCAGATATAATAAGAAATCTTTGTTATAGTTAGGTGGCCATAGCAGAGGGGCAGTTGTGAGGGCATGTTTTAATGTGTTGAAAGAGCATTGAGCGGCATTGTCCCAGTAAAAAGGAATGTTTTTCTTCAATAAGCGCATAAAGCCCTTGGTGATTTTGGCATAGTTAGCTATGAAGCATCGTAAAAATTTCGCCTTTCCTTCTAGACTCTGAAGTTAAAGGATTGTGCATGGGGGGGGAAACTGGATTATTGCCTCCACCTTGAGAGGATCGACCATGATCCCTGTTGTTGATACGATGAAACCTAACAAACATCCTGATGTTACGCAGAAGTTTCATTTGTTTGGATTCAAGCGAATCCTAAAGTAGTGACAGTGTTCGAAGATAAGTCTAAGGTGTGTGGGATGATCCATTCTCTTGCGAGATCGTGATGCTAAATCATCTAGATAGGCCTCGACTATATGCTTGATATCATGAAAAGAAAAAGACATGGCCCACTGGAATGTGGCTCCATCATTTTTAAGACCAAAAGGCATCTTATGATATGCGAATGTACCCCAAGGACAAATGAATCCCATTTTGTGTTGGTCTTCGAGTTTGATTTGGATTTGATTATATCCTAGAAAACCATCCATGAAATAAAAGGCTTCGCAACCAGCACATTCATCAATGATCTAGTCAATGAATGGTGTTGGAAAATTATCTTTGGGACATGCCTTGTTCAAATCATGGAAGTCAATACATACACGAATCGTGCCTTGTTTTTTATTGACCAACACGGGATTTGACACCCATTGAGTCAAATGGATAGGATAGATAAAACTTGCCTTTAGCAATTTCTCTACCTCAATCTTGATGGTTGCTGCTTTCTTAGGATTAACTGGACAAAGCTTTTGTCGGACAGGCTTGGCATCAGGATACATTGTGATTTCATGTTCAACTATTTTTGGATCAATACCTGGCATTTCCTCATAAGACCAAGAAAAAACGTCGCGGAATTCTTTGAAAAGATCAGTGTAGATTTGAATCTCTTCAGGGGAGAAATTCACTCCGACAAAGATGTTCTCCATGATGCCAGGGTTTCGGGAGATGTTGATTGGTATAGTTTCAGTGATAGTTGTCATATTTCCCTCAGCATAAATTTCATGTGTAGCTAAGAGATTAATAGGACATGATTGATCTCCCATCATGGTCATGGTGAATTCTCTTGCTTTGATTCAGCTTAACTCTAGGAGAAAATATGATCTGTGATGAAGATCTTCCCAAGGTTTGTCTGGACTAGTCATTGCTTCGATTACTGCTTCGTTCGAAGGTAAGACTAAGTCTAATGAATCGGTGTTAGCAAGATAACCCTGAGCCCAAATAGGCTCTAGAAGTGGATCTAACTCCTGTGTAGGAGTCGGATCAAGGTTAGCTAAAGCTTGCTGAAATAAAGAGTACGCTACTTCAACGGAAAATAAGGGCATGGACATGCCTAGGTGCCCTGTCTCATCCATCATGACCGATGGGGAAGGAAGTATCCATGGATCCTCGAAGTAAGTCGTGCGGAACGACGAAACTTAAAAAATCTCAACCTTATAGTGCTTGGATATAAATTTGATGTCGCCGTGAGGGGGAGGGTAATCGAAGGTACCCATCAAGTATGGGCACAAACCAACTCCTACGTTAACAACACCTAGTTGAGGATTATCAATCATCAGGACTATAGATTCCCCCAAAGCAGGGCCAGGTCTGGAGAAAGACAATTGATCGATGGTCACTATCCAGCCCTCGTGTGGAAACAACAAGACCCGTAAAATTGTAGCAACCATATCTTTCATAGCATAAGTCCAACTCCTTCCTAACAAGAGGTTATATTCGAGGGGAGCATCGACTACCTCTACTTTGACACACACAATCTTCCCTCCTAACTACATGGTGAAAGAAGGAACGATGCCATGTGGTTGGAACAAATGACCGTCAAAAGCAGTGAGGAGAGTAGGTGATGGAGAAACAATGGGTTGGCCAATGGCCTTCCAACATGCCAATGACATAACACATGTCAAGGCACCCTCATCGACCACCGTGCGAAAGATATTCCGAGTAAAAGTTTTCATGGGATAAGCCACTACTATCTGAAACGCTACATGGTAAGGCAGATGAGGTTTTAAGTCGGTTGTATCTAACATGATGGTACCCTGATTACAAGTCTCAGTAGAGCCCAAAGCGGTTAACAAGGCTTTCCTCTGAGAAGGGCATATTTGGAGGACCTCCAAGGCAGACATCATACAAGGGGTTTGTGATAAATCTTCCACCACAGAGTAGTTCTAGGTGGCCCTTGCGTTTGGGTTATGAGAATATTTTTTAAATGCACCTTTTGGGATGCATGTCATTGTTTCTCCCAATGTCTTCTCAATCTGTAGAGGAAGAGATGGAAGGTCAGCTTCTTTACCCTTCTCAGAAGTGCTTGGTTTACTATAATCGTGCACTCTAGTCGATATAAAAGAATCACCCCTAACCATATATACATTCATAGATGCGGGGTTGTTTGGAGGTGGACAAGGTTCTTGGTTGTCCCCCTCTGTGCTTACAGAGGCTTGAGTTAGATTTTTCCCATGTTGAAAAGGATTAGTTGACACTGCCTGTTGTTGCTGCGTGACAAATTTTTGGGCCTCTGCAAGTCAAGGACATAGATGGGTTGGGTGGTCTTCCGCACATAAGTTGCATGGATACCTCGCCTTCCATTTTTTAGTGTCGTCCTTGCCAGCATTATTGGTGGTTTTTTTATCCCCCTTACCATTCTTTCTTTGTTTTTTCTTCCCTTCAGGCTGTTGGGTGGCCTTTGGGTTAGTTGACTGCACGGTGTGTACCTCTGACGTTTTGGTAGGGAGAGAAGCCAAAGAAATAGTTTGGCTGGCTGTTGTGTGTTGTATAGATAACTATTGTAACTGCTTTGTCAATTCCTCAGTGGGATTTATTTGTGATGAACCGACAATACCATCGGCATGTGGTCCAACTCTCTGTCTAGTATTATCTAGTATTAAACATGGCACATCTGGAAAGATGTTGTATAATAAACCAGACTGAGAATAGATGAGCTCAAACTATTGAGCCCTCATGATGGCATCTTCTTCGGAGAAAACTCATGACGTCATGACGTCTTTGGATAACTGCGGGACCAAAGACTTAAGGAACCACTCAAGAAAGAATGCTGGTGGGACCGGTACCTTGATTAAACTCAATCAACGTCTCCATTCTCGGATGTGATCAGAGATATGGTCCGTTGTTGTCTATTCGAAATTGGCAAGAAACTCTGTGCCATCATCATATCTCACAGGTAACTGGAAATGGTTCAGGAAAGCCATCACCAGTTCGCCAAAAGAAGAGTATCTTGAGTGATCGAGCTCAATGTACCATTTTGCGGCACTCCCAATGAGAGTATGTTGAAACAATCGCAACTGTACGGAATCATCTTTCAATGAGTTAGATGAACACCAAAGATGGAAGGTAGTCACATGATCTCCTGGATCTTCATTAGGCTTGGCTTCGAACTTTGGAATGTCTAAAGGCAACTTCATCGGCATAGGAGGCCAACGCAGATCATGACAAATAGGGTCATTCAACAACCTCGTCAAATCTGACAAGTGTAAAGTCGCCAGGAAAGGTAGTTTGGGTTGTTGGTGATAACTTGGGAAAAAGGGGCCTGGAGTTTGACTGGCACTAGGTTGCCAGGAAAAGTTTGGTTGCTGGCCCTAATTCTGGTAGAAACCATAGCCCTAGCCAGCATAAGGATTTTGCATATGTGGAGACATCATCGGCTGATTTCCCAAATAGGACAAGATTGTTGGGCATGCATTATATTTGAAGGACTTTGGGAGGGATCACCCCATGCCAGTCTCGTGGGGATAGGCATGGTAGTTTTTCCGGGCTTCCATTGATTGTGGAAAGAATTACCCCAAATCGACATTCTGGATGAGGGAACGGATCCCTGCACTGAATTCCAAGGTCCTGCTAGGTTTTTCCCCTATGCAGGAATAGTACCCTGCATAGGAGTAGATTGTCCAAAAATGGGGTTGCCCCTAGTCGAGAAAGCGGCTAACGAGAAGGTGTTGTTACTAAATGTTCCGTTCAAAGAAAACGGTGTCGAACCTACCAGCATACTATGTGAAGGTGGTCCTTGACTCCCCACTCCAAATAAACTATTGTGTGTAGGTTGCCCGGCGAATTGCTGATGCAAGTGACCGAGTGAAGGGGACAAAGGAGGGATATGACCTCCTCCATAAGCGAAAGCATTAAAAGGAGTAGGAGTTCTCCTCATGTGACCTTACAGAGGAGCGCTAGAGCTCTCTACCCCCCGACCCAAAGTTTGTAAAGTGGAGTAGGAAAGTACATGACTTGTACCCGAACTAGGCATCCCGTATGAGAATGGAGGGCCTATCGCACTAGGTGTGAAAGGGGTTGTGGCCGCCGCCAAAGACAGGATCGAACCACTGTGCGAATTAGTTATGGTCAAGACCATGGTGGCTTGGACCGATGATGGTGGGTTAGGAGGTGAAATATCTCCTGTGGTGACAACCATAGTGGGAATTGAAGAATTCCCAAAAGGAGTAACAACATTTGTTTCCATTGTTGTGTGCAACACTAACTGGTGCTCGTAAAATTGAATTGGTACAATGAAAGGTGCTAAGAAATCAGTGGTTGGGGTTTCAACCAGGCCAAGAGCAGTTGCTTCAAGGTCCAAAACGATCGATTCCTCCGGGGGTTGGTTGGGCACAATGGTTTGTAACCAAGGATGATTTTAAGGATGGAAATTTATTTTAAAATGTAGAAACCTTAGTGAATCTTACTAATCCTTCATATGCCAACTATAAATGTTTGACAATATTTTTGTAAAAATATTCAAATTTCTAAGGATTTTATATAGTTTCTATAAAATTTTGGTTATTTTTAAGGTAAAATAATTTTATCCTATAGAATTTGGGTGAATCATTTTTAGAATGGAGAATATTTTTTTGTGAAAAACCATTGAAAATTAGCCCATGAGTGAAATTTAGCCCCTAAAATCATCCCTGTTTGTAACTCGGTCGCTTCAAAATACCCTTGTTGGTCTAGCTTTCACCTTAATGGTGGCAGGGGTGGCTCCAGTGTAACTGGCGGTAGGCCAAGAAGCCTTTGTAACCGATGGAGCTCAGGATCCTCCACTGTGTGAGAAGATCCAAGACACTCTAAGGTATTCTACACATTCAAAAGTAACACACACTAAAAAAAGTTCCTAGTGTTGATACTGAGAGGGGGGTGAATCAGTATCCAGTACAATTTAAAAACCGTTTTCAACTTATACTTAAACCATTCAATTATATCCAATGATCAATGAACAATAGTATAAGAGTTACACCAATACACCACAATACACCATGCACAATATATGAGAAATAATCAATAGTTTTTGTTCAAGGGAAGTACTGACTTCCAAAGGTAGCTACAGCTTCCAAATGTAAAGGGAGGGATAAAAATCCAAGAGGAAGATACAATCCTCCAATATCAAGAGATATTTGAACTCTCTATCCTTGCCCCTTCTTTCCACCCAAGAATATATGAGAGATAATAAAACTTTACATTAAATCATCACCATCAACCAATCATCACATAGAACCTG
>ML776571.1:498450-521743 GCA_009831015.1 Picea engelmannii
GAAACAACATGATGTATACTATCCATTCATGGGTGTTGTATATGCATGTGCATTTTCCTTCATGTCCAAATACCTTTATCAATCTTGCGGTCCAAAACCCATGACTAGGGTTGACATCAATGGCAACAATCAATCTTCCAACACCTAGAATATAAGACATGAAAACACTAAATTAATTGGAAGAACAGTTACAACAAGCAACACTAGAGAAACTTACTGGTGCAAGTGCAACTCAAACACGGAAGAACCCTCCAGGTATACTCTGCAAAGTGTGGCCCGATGTCTTTCCTAGGTACCGTGGTATACCCCCGTAGTCACCTGTGTATGTCCCTAAAAAATATTGGCAACTAGGTTGCCAGCGCGCGAACAGTCACCAGGCGGGTACAGTCGAAAGTTGGGTAGACCACAATGAGCAGGGTATCAAGCCCAAAACCTGTCAAGGGTATCGAGAGAAAAAGGTCTATAAGAAAACTAAGGACTTCAAATGGATTTGAGACCCATGAAGCCCCGTAGAAAATGAAAACAATGGAATCCCAAAACAAGCCCTCTATATGTGTTCTCCACTACGATTGGTCCAGCTTTGGAGGGGTTATCTCTGCTACCTTTCCTCACGCGACCTCATGTTTATCCACTATATTAGAGGGGGGTCCCGGATAACTTTCATGACACTGGACTTAGACACTCCCTAACTCAGACTCCAATGTTTGATTTTAAATGGCCTTGAAGAGTTTCCTCTCCAACCTAATCCAAGGCCCTAATCCTGAACTAGTTGGTGAACCCTACAAACATAAAATTCTAGTAGATTTTAAATTTAGGGTTAATTTTATGGCTTTGTATTATGTCAAGGGGTATGAAAGTGAAATTGATGATGTGTAAAAGACGAAAGAAAAAAATGAGTAAAAAGTTGGAAACAAAAAAAAGTTTCTTAATGCAAAATTTCAACAACTTTTCAAAAAGATTTTTTTTTTTTTTTTTTCTAAGATTTTGGACAACAAACTCAAAGGAATTTCACTCGACTATGAGCTACGTATGATCTAAGTGAACTGCAAAAACTTATGAAATAAACGAATTTTCCTTGGATAATAATGCAGAAACACACTTTTCAACCAAACAAGAAAATGAAAAGAGAATTTTTTTTATTTAAATGCTAGTAAAGAAAGAAAGGAAAAATATTGACAAGAAAAAACAAAGAAAAACAACTCTGGCCTAATTGCAGATTGCAAAGAATCAGATCAAAAATCACACACTAGCAAATTTTTTTTTAAAACAATGACTCTCACACTTGTCTAAAAACCTTAAAAAAATTTTTTTTTTTATGACAACTTTTTTAACTGAGAAAAAGTAGGCTAAAGGTAAGATTAATCCTAAGCTACTGACTGCTCAAATAGAGATTCAAACACCTGAGAGGAATAATTCTTATCAAGGGAAAGGATGACCGCCTTACCCTCAACAAAAAGTATAATGTACAAGCACGCGACTATTAATCAAACAACACATGTGCGAACATGTGCTAGATAGAGACAGAGGGTGTGTACACGCGGGCTGACCTTGTATAGGCTGCGTGTATATCTAAACTTTGAGAAAAATGAAAACAGAGAACCCAAAACCAGGAAGAGACCACTAATATTGATAACCAGGATCCCATGAAGGCTTGAACACTCTTTTTAACAGAAAAAAAAATAATGTAAGGAAAAAATGATAAGGAAAAAACAATCTGAGATAGGACTGCTAGCAAACAAGACTCGGACAAAATTCAAGAAAACCCCCTGAGAATGTGTGATTCTGACAGGGAAGAGGATGACTGCTTCTGAAGTTCTTTGAACTCTACACACTACTGCTACTTCTTCCGCTAGCGTTCACACGCAGGTTGTAAGAGAGTAGTGTGTAGGTACACGCATACAGACTTTATGCAGGCTGCGTGTACCTCTGTGGGTCCCGAAAAAAAATTCAAGCAAAAGACAGGGAAAGACGGTATGGAAAACCAGACTCCCTGCTAGCTCAGACCTTACAAAAATTAAAAGAAAAAAAAAGGCAAGAAAAACTAGTCTGTAAAACTACCCAAAAATGAAATAAAATTCCAAGAACCCTAAAGAGTTCCCCCAGTATGGTCACCAATTTTGTTGTGAGAGAAATCTCCCTATGGACTAGCAAATAGAGTTCAGACTTTTCATGTAGATATGACTGAAGAGAAACTACTTTCTACCTTCATCCCTAGATTTGAATCCCCTTTTCTTAGTAAATGCATGGAAAGATCAACCTACCTCATTCCCAGTGTTTGATGTCGATCCTCCGTTGTACTTGATTACCTTTTCACTATACTCCTTCCAAAGATGACCTGCACACAATACAAGCAACAACTACGCATGCGTCCTACTTATATACTAATGGGTTAGAAATCCAAACATATACTAATCAAACTATAAGAAGTTCATGAATTGGGATGGGAAAAACATTTTCTTTATTACTTTGAATGAGTCAACTTACAAAAGTTGAGACCAACCACCACTCCGCGAACCTGATCCTGGGCTCCTCTTCAACTGTCCTCCAACTTCTTTGCCTTGTTTCTCCTTTAGCACAAGGAAAGGCTAAAGGGTTGGGACAATGGGAATACACAAATGGGCAGAGTTTATTTGCTATATTTTTCCTCCTTCCAAATGGGACCCCTACCCCTTCTTTTATAGGCTAGAAGGAGCTAAGTATTTGGATAAACCCTCAACCATGCATGGTCGAGAGTTTTAGTTAACTCACCCATAGCTTTTGTGTTCCGTCAACAACTTTCCTTTTTTCATTCTTTTTTTGGTCCACGCTGGTTCTTTTGGGTCAGCCAGCATGTACACACATGCAATAATGGAGTAGGGCGCATGGGCCTTTATAAAAGAGGATTTTCAAAGATTTGTTCAGCAGTGCTTTGGCAACAAAAGGATTTGAGATGGCCTAATGCTAGGTAAGCATGTGTGGTGCAATTTAGGGTTATAACAAAGGCTTGTGTATAAGGCATGCTTCAAAGGTTCAGTTGAGAGAAACATGGATCCAACATTAGGCCAAATACAAATGTTATTAAGCAAGACACAATGAGACCTCTTCTATGTTATTTTTACGAGCCCAGAGAAGGTAAGATCAATAGTTTTTTCACATTTTAGAGAGTTTGAAAAAATGTAAAAGAAGATTCCAAGGAGTACCTTTTTCAGATATATTCTAGTTGGTTCAAAAAAGGGTTAAACTTGCAACAAAAATACATCTATGCAAAACCATTTTAACGAGTGTGACAAAGACAAGATCACTCAGAAATCTTTTCAATTTTAAGGAGTCTAAAAATATCTTAACTATGGACTCACAACCTTTTTCTGAGTTTAGTCTCCTTAGCACAAAAAAGTATAAAAGTTACTGAGGAGAACTCTCCCGGTGAGATGAATCTCCTGAGGTGTACCTTTTTCTGCTATAATTTACAGACTGGAAAAAGGGTTAAACTCATGCTAGTAGATGTTCTTTTGGACCAATTTAACGAGTGTGAAGGAAAAAGGTCACTCGACAATCTTTTCAGTTTTAGAGAGTATGAAAAGAGATTAACTATGGACTTTGTGGGGGTTCCTTTTTCATAAGTAATCTCCAAGGCCTAAAAAAGGTGATAAACCAAAACCAAGGATAATGTTCCTTTTTCAAATATTTAGTCCCTCAGGCCTGAAAAAGAGTTAAATTTATTCGTGGGAATACTCTTCTAGCGAACCAAAGTTCCTAGAGAATACCTTTATTCGTAAAATTAGTTATCCATACCGAAAAGGGGTAAAATATCGTCAGACAGATGTCCCTTCAAATTTGAGTTTGGAAAGTGTGAAGGGAAACAAGATCACTTAGAAATATTTTCATGGTTAGAGAGGCTGAAAAGGGATTAAAGAAGACTCCAGGTGACTACTTTTCTCAATTAATCTAGACAATATAGAAAATAATAAATACAATCTCGTCGAATGTTGCTTTCAAATTTTAAATCGAACTTGAAAGACAACAAAGCATGCTCATTTGGGAGTCTCGAGGGTAAGGTCGAGACTGATGGTACATCAAACGAATGAGGCTTAATCTTGTAATCATGGCAGGACTAATAATGACTCCCAAGCCTATAGTCATTACTGACAACATGGACGCCAAAATGCAACAAGGATCTACCTAGGGCATCCATGTAAAGGTAGGCTATACCACCTAATTAGGACACTTCTAGAGCAGTAATGAAGATTCTTTGTTGCACTTTGGTGGGGTCGATTCTATTGAAAAGAAGAAAAGACAACAAGATTCAGAAAGTCGAGATAAAATCCTAACTTATATGAAAAAAGTTGGAAAAAATGACTTTTACCAAAGGATACCAAAAAGTGACCCATCCCCAAAAACAATTACCAAAACAAAAGGAAAAGAGTACTGAAATGTCCAATAAGAAACTCAGAATCGGAAACAAGTCATCACAAAGCCAGGAAAAATGACAAAGGGGGTCAAAAAGCAGCACAAAAGGCCAGAAATTCTATAAATGTAAGCTGACAATTCATTTTCACCATTGTAGTTCGAAAATTAACCAAAAGGAGAAAACCTCCCTTCACTAAAAGAGTTGATTCCGGGAGCTTCAGTGGATGAAACAAACTTCTACTTTGGACCAAGTAGAAGTTGATGCATGTTTGATGTATGGTACATGGTTGATGTATGGTTGATGTATGGTTGATGCATGGTTGATGTATGGTTGATGCATGGTTTATGTATGGTAGAAGTTGATGCATGGTTGATGTATGGTAGAAGTTGATGCATGGTTGATGCACTTATTGAGGTACATGTTGATGTATGGTACATGTTGGCATAGGTTATTGGTATAGGTTGTTTACAGGTTATTGGTACATGTTTTTTACATGTTATTGGTATAGGTTTATTACAGGTTGTTTGTCACATGTAGTTACAGGTTGTTTGGTGCAGGTTGATTGGTACAGGTTTACAACAGTATATCTCATAGTGATAGTGTGACAATGGTTCCATCATTATACTTTATTTCAGGGAGGTTGGATGGGACAAGGATAGGGGGTTGTAACCTCCTTCTGGTTGTAGCCAGAGAATTTAGGAGTTGGAGCTTCCCTCAGGTTGTAGCCTGAGAAACTAGGGTGTTGGAGCCTACTTCAAATTGTAGTTGGAGAATTGGAGGTTGGTGTTTCTTTGAATGTAATTCTTGAAATATAAGAAAATGATTCCATGCTTTTCTCCCACATTGGGTTTCCACATAAATATTGGTGTATTGTGCATTATGTGGATGTGTTTGTTATTGTTTACTATGCACTGATGAATGTTAATGCTTATGATACAGTAAGATATTGATGATGAAAAGATGAACATGTTTTAATAAGTAAAAGAATATACTTTGTGATTTAAAGGATTAATAATTGGTATAAATTCCCATTATTGATTCATCCCCCTCTCATTAATCCAACAATTGGTTTCAGAGCAAGTTCCTTCAGGAAATATTTTAACCATTGGAAGCAAATCATGGATTATTATGATAGTGGAGTACCAATGTTTAATGGTCAGAATGGTTTAAAGTGTGAGATATGGAGTATAAGGACGAAAGTATTTTTGGAGGCACAAGGATATAATATTTGGAAATCAGTTGCTATAGGATATCATAGTTCAAAAAGGGAAAAGACTACAGCCAAGAAGGAATTGAAGAAGAATAAAAAAATAGCAATGGATTTCATCTGGGAAGGATTACCTAATCCAGTAAGATAAAAGGTTGGTAAATTTTCATCATCCAAAGAACTTTGGGATAAGTTACATAATGCCTATACTTCACCCATCACAGATGTAGGTACAAAACAAGAATAAATATGCTCATCATGTCAGACATATTCATAAGAGGAAGAGTACAAAGAAGCATAAGTTGATTACAGAGAACAATTGATCAATGCAATTGAATATACAAAGAAAGAAAGAGAAGAAAACAATTCACCCAAGAAATAATTGATGAAGCAAAAGGAAAGTTTTCAAGGTTATGAAGAAGCTCAACATGTCATCAAGAATTTAAGAGATCAGTTAGAAGAGGCCAGAAGAATTGAAGAAAATCTAGAATATCAAAAGAAATGTTTAGAAGCCAACATGGAAACAAAAAAGGAAGAATCAGAAAAGAGAGAAAAGATACTGACAGATCATCTCAAGGAAAGAACCAATGAATTAAACCAACTTGAGGAAGAGTTTGGTCAAGAAAAGAGAAGACTCGAAGATGAAATAATTACATTGAAAATCCAACTTGAAGAAGAAAAGAGAACATAAGAGGTCATGAAGTCTCAGATAATGAAGGAAGAAGAAGAGGTTGACAAGCTTGAAGAAGAAGTTTTCACACTAAGAGTCAAATTCGTCAAGCTCAACAAGAATGTTGAAGAGACAAAAACATTTACATCAGTAGTAAAGAATGAAGAGAAGCACTCTAGATTGCTATAAAAGAAGAATGAAGAAAAGAAAAAGAGTTATGTAGAAGTACTCAAAGGAAGGAATCATGGTCAACTAGAATCTAAGAAAACTAATAAAGATACATCTTTAAGAATACCATCCATGTTCAAGCCACAAAGAAGCTTCAATCATGATCATGATCATTCAAGCTAGCAATTCAGAAGGAATACACCACAAAGAAGATCATTTACTCCCAGGTATGTAAATTTCTTTTATGGTCATTGTTTTTATTGTACTAACTTTTGACATAAGGTTGCAGATTGCAGGGATTATAAAAGAAATGTTCAAGCAAGAAATTCTTATGTGGCCCCACGTAACATTGAATGTTATAAATTTCATAACTATGGAAACATATCTCATGATTGTATAAACATGATCGATACTTCCATGAAAGATAACATTGATATCAGATATAAGAAAGTATGGATAAGAGAATAAGAAGAACATATGAACAAAGACCGGGTCCCATAGATCACAAGATTGACGATAAAATAAGATGAAGACAAATCTACAAATGAAAAGGAAGATGTCAGATATAGAAAGGTTTTGAAAAGAAATCAAAGAAAATGAGGACAAGTAAATACGAAATAGGTTCAAGAGATTGTACTTTCAAGTATTGTAGTGAAATATGAATCCACAGACATAAAGAAAGAAGTCATAGTTCATAGAGATGATGAATCTACTGATGAAGATGATGATGGCACCACATCAGAACATGAATTGTTTTGAGCCATCCATCTTAGAGACTCCTATGTAATATGAATAATAGATAGGGGGATTCTATGTGGTAGATGAGACATACTAGAGAACCACACTTCGAGCATCTTGCAAAGTTTGAGTAGACGGATTCAAAGAAGACAATTAGAATAAGTACAGTATGATATATTAATCAGTTGTAGTAGTGAAGACTTCATGATAGTACAATGAAAGATGGGTCAAAAATATGGATAGTTGTGCAGAAGAGTCTTGGACAGTATGGAAAGAGATGGATTCGTAAGAACACTTAGCAAGTTTGGAAAGATATATGATAGTGGATGAGAGAATGGATTCATAGATTAGTTCAAAGAGTGGTTATGATACATAGGAACATTATCATAATGGATGATAATTACACAAGAATATTTGAATACTTATTCTTGAATTATTTTCATATATTTTAGTTGATTACACAAGGAAGAACCAATGGACAATAACTCCAAAAGGAAGCAAGTACAATAAGACTTATATTTTTTCTATACAACATCTTGCAGAGAAGTCAAGAGAGAGAAATAGAACTAAAAATATAGGTATAAATATCATTCAGATAGAGAGGTAAGAATAGAGGTATGATTCCATGGGAAGAAATTCATCAAATGCAGGATAGAGAGTTAGATGCTTGGAGAGGGAGCATAGAGGCATGTTTCTAGGGGGAGTGATTGTCACAAGGGAAGAATGAGTGATATGACTTCAATGTTGCATCAAAGTGATACCCTTTTGTCAAAGGGGGAGATATTATTCATATGAAGGGAGAGAGAGTAATCAGAGTCTTAGAAACACAAAGAAATATCAAAGGCATGTAGAGAGGGGGAGCATACCCAAGGAGAGTTCAGTTTGGGGGAGCAGCCCCAAAGGGAGATATTTGGGGAGATACACTTTTCCATTGATGTCAAAGAGGGAGAGATAGAAACATTGATGAGGAGTATAAGATTGAATTATATCATGACTAAGTGTTTCCATTAATGTTGGTGTTGTCATCAATGCCAAATGGGGATATTTTTAGACAGTTGATTTAGGTTGATGGATAGTTGGTATGGTTTGTTGGTTGTCATTGATGTCAACCATTGGAGAGTGATATTTTAGATTGATGTCAACCCTTAGTGATTGATTTCAACCCTTGGAGAATTTTGGTAGCGAATTCTGGTAGCACAAAGGCATGGGTAAGGGACTCGAGTATTTTTGAGGTATAAGGGAATGGATATCAATGAATTTACAAGTAATAATATTCTAGATGGATAGTACATGTCATGCCATTTCGAAGAAGAAATAATTACATTGAAAATTCAACTTGAAGAAGAAAAGAGAACAGAATAGGTCATGAAGTCTCAGATAATGAAGAAATAAGGAGAGGTTGACAATATTGAAGAATAATTTTTCACACTAAGAGTCAAATTCGTCAAGCTCAACAAGAATGTTGAAGAGACTGAAACATTTACATCAGAAGTAGAGAATGAAGAGAAGCACTCTAGGTTGCTAGAAAGGAAGAATGAATAAAATAGAAAGAGTTGTGCAGAAGTACTCAAAGGAAGGAATCATGGTCAACCATAATCTAAGAAAACTAATAAAGATACATCTTCAAGAACACCATCTGTGTTCAAGCCACAACGAAGCTTCAATAATTATCATGACCAATCAAGGCAAAAATTCAGAAGGACTACACCACAAAGAAGATCATTTACTCCCAGGTATGTAAATTTCTTTTATGGTCATTGTTTTTATTGTACTAACTTTGGACATAGGGTTTCAGATTGCAGGGATTATAAAAGAAATGTTCAAGAAAGAAATTCTTATGTGGCCTCACATAACATTGAATGTTACAAATGTCATAACTATGGACACATAGCTCATGATTGTAGAAGCATGATCAATAATTCCATGAAAGAGAACAATGATATCAGATATAAGAAAGTATGGATAATAAAACATGACGAACATATGAACAAAGACCAGGTCCCATAGATCGCAATATTGGAAATAAAATGAGATGAAGACAAATATACAAAGAAAAAGGAAGATGTCAGATACAGAAAGGTTTTGAAAAGAAATGAAAGAAAAGGAGGACAAGTAAATAAGGAACAGGTTCCAGAGATTGTACTTTTAGGTATTGTGGTGAAAGATGAATCCAAAGATAGAAAGAAAGAAGTTAGAGTTCAGAGAGATGATGAATCTACCTATGAAGATGATCATGACTCTGCATCAGAACATAAAATGTTCTGAGCCATCCAGCTTAGAGACTCCCATGTAATATGAATAATAGAGAGGGGGAGTCTATGCGGTAGCTAAGAAAGACTAGAGAAACATAATTTGAGCAGCCTGTAGAGTTTGAGTAGACAAATTCAGAGTATTTAGTTAGTAGAAGTACAATATGATAGATTAATTAGTTATACTAATGAAGACTTCATGATAGTACAGTGAAAGATGTGTCAAAATTATGGAAAGTTGTGTAGCAGAGTCTTGGACAATATGGACAAAAATGGATTCATATTCTTATACTCCTAATCAATGTTTCTATCCAAGAATAACATGATTGTTAGGATCCTCCCCATATTTTCTGTCAAATTTCAGAATGTCAAATAGTAATTTGGTAGGGATGGTGGGCCAGAACTGGGCATGAAGGATGGGATCGTTTGTTAAATGTGATAGATATGGAATATATAAAGTATCCAAAAATGGTATATGTCAGTTACGTTGTTGATACTGGTGATAACCATATTACATAGGAACACAAGTAGGAATGTATCCAGATTGTAGCGAGGAGACAAAACTAGATGGTCCTCTCATGTATAGTGGTTTTCTGAGTTGTCCACCTATATAAGGTGGTTGTCTTGCTTTTCCACCCATGTACTTTGGTTCTCCGGTTTGTCCACCTATGTAAGGTGGTTCTCCTATTGGTCCCTTTATGTATGTTGGTGGAAGGGACTATTGCATTTGAATCATGGGGTTTATAGATTGATAGGGAATAGTTCCTTGCGGAGGAATTACTGTTGGATTGGGTTGAGTCCAAAAACAATTCGCAAGTCCTAAATATGGATGTCCATGATACATACTAGTGGTAGTAGAGATAGAATTACTTACAGGAGTGGTTTTCCCCCATTCTTTTTTATTTTGAAACCATGTAGGTTCCCCCCCAGTAAAATGTTTCATTACAACTAAAGGTTTCCCTCGAGCTGAAGGTAGTCCTCCCATTGACAATTGCCCTCCAATGTAGGGAGTACTAATTTGTGATGTGTGAGATGGAGTTTGATTATATTTTGTAACCATGGTTGTGTGAATGACTTGGTTGTTGTCCATTCGACCGATGGGATGACCAAGTAAAGCACTTAGCGTGTGCATGTGTGGAAAAAATGAAGCAGGAATATTATATTACTCATGTGCAAGAGGAGATGAATGCGCAAGTGGTTGATTCAGGGTCACCTGGGTCATCGATGTTTCTGGTAAAGAATAATCCCTAGTAGTAGAAACTAAAGGAGTTTTGGAAAAAGATGAATTCCTAAGTCCTTCAGGAAAATCAAGAATCGGTGGGTTCATTCCAAAGGATGGTGTAGTGGTTGAATCGAGTGGTAAATAGTAAGAAGAAAAGGAATCAAAGTATCTCTTGGATGGTGGATCAAAAATTGGTTGGCCAAATGGATCAGTAAATGGAGGATTCACAAAATATGTGAATCTTTCTATGAAGGTTGGTACCGGTTCTTCAACTTGATAAAAACTTTCAGGAGCAACGCTCCTAGTTTCAGAAGTGTGATCTGTGATCATTGCTTCATAATAAATAGTATGTTGTGGTCCCTAAGTATCAAGTTCCATGCCTTGTATACTGTGAATATTTTGATCCTAAGGCTAACTATGAAAAACAAAGAAACACACTCCTATGAAAAATAAAAGAAATAAACCAAGCAACAATATATTTAAGGATCTTCCGAAGATGGGATATCAAGCCACCAATGAAGAAGTGAGAAGTAGTTACCTCGACCTCCACATTACATCCCTTCTCAGTGCAAGAAACCCTCGCTTTCATGGGATCAACCTCCAAGGGTATTGAGATTGTGATATGATTTCTTCCCCAGGTAACATGGGAATCCCCCCACAGTTACCTCTGTAGGTGCCTAGGAAATTCCACTAATTTTACCAACACATAGTCATCCTCCAAGGGGGTACAGTCAATAGTCAGGACCAAACGTATGGGCAGGATATCAAAGTCTGAATATCTTCAAGAGAAATGAAGAAAACTGGACCGGTAGGACTCCATAGGACCCTGAACAGATTAAGAGTTCATGAAGCGCCGAGACCAAATGAAACTAATGGTTTCTCAAGAATAACCCCCAATATACAATCTTTTCTCTACGATTGGTTAAGATTTGGAGGGGTAATCTGTCAGACAATTGACTTAGGTTGATGGAAAATTGGTATGGATTTTTGGTTGTCATTTATTTCAACCATTGGAGAGTGATATTGTAAATTGATGTCAACCCTTAGTGATTGATGTCAACCCTTGGAGAATGCCTGGTAGAGAATTTTGGTAGCACAAAAGTTTGGGTAATGGACCCAAGTTTGCTTGATGTATAACAATATGAGTTTTAATATATTTGAAGGTAAGACTATTTTATATGGATAGTACATGTAATTTCATTTCTGGTGGTATGTGGAATGTCACATAACTCCTCACGGTTAGAGAGTTATGGCCATGTGAAGTTGGAGAATGATTTGGGTAATGGACCCAAGTTTGTTTGATGGGTAATGGTATGCATTTTTATATATTTGAAGGTAATAATATTCTATATGGATTGTACATGTCATGCCATTTCTGGTGGTATGTGGAACACCACATAACTCCTCACAGTTAGAGAGTTATGACCATGTGAAGTTGGAGAACCCTCATGAGTCATCTAGAAGCCCCAAAAGGTCAGAGTAGTCAAAGTGGTTTAAGAGATTTTAGAAGGTAAATAATAAAGTGAAGTGATGAGTGTATTATAATTCAAAGTGAATCCAAAAGAAATTATTTAAATAATAAAGTTAATGGATAAATTACTAAGTGGACAAGTGATTAGAAGTGGGTTAGCCCTAAAATAAGGAAAGTGGTTTAAGATGGTTAGAAGGTAACCCCTTCATGTAAAGTGAAGTGATGAGTTTACTACAAGTCAAAGTGGATACAAAATAAATTATTTAAATAATAAATTTAATGGAGAAATTACTAATTAGACAAGTGTTTAGAAGTGGGTTAACCCTAAAATAAGGAAAGTGAGTTAAGATGGTTAAAAGGTAACCCCTTGAGGAAGCTACATGAAAGTATAAATAAGAGGCAAGGCTCTCTCATTTTAATCACACTTGAGAATATTGAATATCTACAAGTGATTGAGGTAAATAAAGGATATATAATCCGAATTTCAAACGGAAGGTGAAGTAAAGAATGATGAAATTCAAGGGAGGATAAATTCTTTTGATGATGCTTTCTAGGCTATGTTATTTACAGGTCATCTCACCATTTTCACAATAAAAAAATTTATAGAACGATTCAGACCATGAAATTGGGAAGCCATTGAGGAAACATATCCAAGTATCTGTGGTACAAATTTCAACTTGTGGTTCGTTTTATTTTTGGAGTTACACTCTGTGGAAAATAGGTTTTATGGCTAGTCCTTAAACTAGTCTAAAACAGGTGTTTCGGGTAAAAATGTCATAAATTCTTCATAACAGATCCAAATTCAGTAAGACCAAATGTGTTGATTATAGTACATTATTTTGTGTTCTACATACAATTTTCATATCCATAGAACAAATATTTGGTGTGGGGCATGCTCTACAAGTTCGATCTCTAGAATAAGCAAGAATTCAACAAGGTATGTGATCATATACACCAGGTCTATTACAGAGTTGCAAATAAGATTTGGATGATGAAATTGATGAGGGATTTTGGTTGAGGTACATGTTGGGTACATGGTTGAGACAAGTATTTGATGATTTGGCACATACATGAGGTGTATAGTTGATGATGTTGGTACATCTTGATGAGTCATAATTGATGAGTAGTTGATACATGATTGGTACATGGTTGGAGGCACTTGTTAGTAGTATTGTTGACACATGGTTTATGGATGATATATCATACTTGTATTGGTATATTATTAGAACCATATATTGATCTTGGTGATGATTATGAGTTGTTTTTTTATGCTTGTCTGATGCACATCTTTGAGAGTTGTCTTGGTGATTGATCTTGGTGAGTAGATATAATTTGGTTTATAAGATTGATGAGATAGGTTTTTGTGATAGGTTGTTTTGATAGGTTTTTATGACATGTTGTTTGTACAGGTTTGGTGCATGGTTGATGCACTTGTTCGTGGTACAGGTTGAGGTACAGGTTGGTGCATGGTTGATGCACTTGTTTATGGTACAGGTTGATGCATGGTTGATGCATGGTTCAGTTTATTGGTACAGGTTGTTTGGTGCAGGTTGATTGGTATGAGTTTACAGTATTATATATCATAGTGATAGTGTGGCAGTGGTTCTATCATTCTACTTATACATCGAACGGTTGGATTGGGAAAGGACAGGTGGTTGTAGCCACCTTCTGGTTGTATCCAGAGAACATAGGGGGTTGTAGCCTCCTTCTAGTTGTATCTAGAAAATTGGGGAGTTGGAGATTGCCTCATGTTGTAGCCTAAGAAACTAGGGGGTTGTAGCCTCCTTTTGGTTGTAGCTAGATAATTGGGGAATTGGAGCTTCCTTCAGGTTGTAGCCTAAAAAACTAGGGGGTTGGAGCCTCCTTCCAGTTGTAGCTAGAAAACAAAGGAATTTGATGCTTGAAATGAATGTAATTCTTAAAGACATATAAGAAAAATCATTTTGTGGTTTTCTCACTCTTTAGGTTTCCACCTAAAAAAATTGGTTTACTATGTACCTGCATGATTTCTCATTTGTTCATTATTTATTTACTCTGAAACTATTGGATGATAATTCTACATTGATATAACACTTTCATGTGTGGTTAAAAAGGATTGAATTACTCTATTACTGATTCACCCCCCCCCCCCCTCTCTTAGTAATCCAACAATTTGTATCAGAGCAGGTTCCTTCAAGAAATAGTTTAACCATTGGAAGGAGATCATGGATTATTCTGAGAATGGAGTACCAATGTTTAATGGTCAGAATGGTTTAAAGTATGAGATGTGGAGCAGAAGGACGAAAGTATTTCTTCATCCACACAGACATTATATTTGGCTATTAGTTGTTACAAGATATGATAGTTCAAAAAGGGCAAAGACTGCAGCCAAGAAGAAATTGAAGAAGAATAACAAAATAGCAATGGATTTCATCTAGGAAGGATTGCCTAATCTGGTAAGAGAAAAGTTTGGTAAATGTTCATCAGTGAACGAACTTTGGGATAAGTTACATGACATATATTCTTCACCCATCGCAGATTCATAAAATGCCAAAAAAGATTCAGATACAGATCAAGAAGAATTATGTTCCCCATGTCAAACATGTTCAGAAGATGAATAGTACATAATCACCAGAGGTATGTTGTTTCGCTTTAATTATGAAAAACGCAGACATATTGAAATAGAATTCCATGAAGGAAATGAGATAGAAAAAATAATTGAAAAGGAAGAAAATTATGAAGTAGAATTGACTAGTGATTTAGATGAACGAAGAGAAGAAAATAATTCACTCAAAAAATAATTGATGAAACAAAAGGAAAGTGTGCACATTTTTGAAGAATCCCAACAAGTCATCGAGAACTTAAGAACTCAACTAGAAGAAGCCAGAAAGAACGAAAAAAATATTGAATATCAAAAGCAGTGTTCGGAAGCCAACATAGCAACACAGAAGGAAGAAGCAGAAATGAGAGAGAAGATACTGACAGATCATATTAAGAAAATAACTAACGATCTAAACCAGCTTGAGGCAGAGTTTGGTGAAGAAGATAATGGACTTGAAGAATAAATAATCACATTAAAAGTTCATCTTGAAGAAGCAAAAATAACAGAAGAAGTCATGAAGTCTTAGATAATGACGAAAGAAGAAGAGGTTGAGAAGCTTGAAGAAGAATTTGTCACATTGAAAAGTTAAATTGTCAAGCTCAACAAGAACGTTGAAGAGACAAAAACATTCACATCAGTTATAGAGAATGAAGAGAAGCACTCTAGGTTGCTAGAAAAGAAGAATGAAGAAAATAGAAAGAGTTATGTAGATGTACTAAAAGGAAGGAATCACGGTCAACCAGAATCTAAGAAAACTATTGAAGATACATATTCAAGAATAACATCCATGTTCAAGCCACAAAGAAGCTTCAATCATTATCATAATCAGTCAAGGAAGAAATTTAGAAGGACTACACCACAAAGAAGATCATTCACTCCCAGGTATGAAAATTTCTTTTATCGTCGTTTTTTTTATTGTATTAATTTTGGACATAAGGTTTCATATTGCAGGGATTATAAAATAAATGTTCAAGCAAGAAGTGCCTATGTGGCCCCACGTAACATTGAATGTTACAAATTTCATAACTATGGACACATCGCTAGTGACTGTAGAAGCATGATCGATACTTTATGAAAGAGAACACTGATATCAGATATAAGAATGTTTGGATAAGAAAACACAAAGAAAAGGTGAACAAAGACCAGGTCCCAGAGATCACAAGATTGGTAATAAAATGAGATGAAGAAAATTCTACAGAGAAAAAGAGAGATTTCATATGCATAAAGGTTTGGAAAACAACTGAAAGAAAAGAAGGACAGGTGAATAAGGAATAGGTTCAAGAGATTGTACTTTCAGGAATTGTATTGAAAGATGAATCCATAGACAGAAAGAAAGAAGTCAAAACTCAGAGAGATGATGAATCTACCAATGAATATGATGATGAATAAACATCAGAGAAGGAATTGTTCTAAGGAAACTGGCTTAGAGAATCCTAGGTAATATGAGTATTAGACAGGGGGATTCTATGCGATAGTTATGACAAACCAAAGAACCATCCTTTGAGCATCTTGCAAAGTTTGAGAAGACAGATCCAGAGAAGTCAGTTAGCAGAAGTACAGTTTGATAGATTAACAAGACTTCATGATAGTATAGTGATAAATGGGTTAGCATTATGGGAAGTTGTGCAAGTAGAGTCTTGGAAAGTATGGATAGAGATGGATTCATAAGAATACTTGGCAGGTTTGGAAAGATATATGACAGTGGATGAGATAATGGATTCATATATTGGTTCATAGAGTGGTTCAGAGACAAAGGAACATTATCATAATGGATGATAATTACATAGGAAATGGCTTGAACAATGCTAATGGATTCCAAATTGACAGATATTTTTTGGACACATGCAATGCATACAACAATTCGCATTCAAAATAGAGTAATGCTCAAAACAAAAATGACAAAACTCCCTACGAACTATGGAAAGGAAGCACAGACAACAACCTCTACATCAAGGTAACTCAAGGTAGTATTTTATTAATTGAAATTTATGTTGATGATATTGTTTTTGGAAGTACTAATAGTAGGTTAAGCCAGAAATTTGCAAAGGATATGCAAAATGAATTTGAAATGTCATTACTTGGAGAACTATGCTTCTTTCTGGGTCTTTAGATATGTCAAAGAAACTAATGACTTTTTATTTCTCAAACTAAGTATATTAGAAAAATTCTAAAGAGGTTCGGAATGGAAGATTGCAAACTAGTTACCACTCCTATGCAAACCAGTTGCAAGTTGAGAAAAGATGATGATTCAAAGTCAACAAACCAAAGGCAATACAGGTCAATGATTGGTAGCTTACTATATGTGACAACATCCAAACCAAATGTAATGGAGGCAGTTGGACAGGTGGCACGATTTCAAGTAGCACCAAAGGAATCACATGTATTAGCAGTGAAAAAGATTTTCAGATATATCAAAGGAACATAAGAGTTTGGATTATGGTATCCAAAAGGAAAGGATCTATCACTTATTTACTACACAGATGCATATTGGGTAGGTTTATTGATGACCGATGAAGCACTAGTGGAGCAACATTCTACTTGGGTGAGTGTTTAGTATCATGGTTAAGAAAGAAGCAATCATCAGTATCCTTATCTATAGTCGAGGAAGAGTATATTGAAGCATCAGCATGTTGTGCACAGGTTCTATGGATGAAACAAACTCTGACAGATATATAGGTTGAGTATGATGATCCCATTCCAATCTATTGTGATAATACAAGTACCATCAGTATCTCAAAGAACCCAGTGATGCACTCCAAAACGAAGCACATTCCAATCAAGTATCATTTTCTACAAGAACAGGTTGCAGAGAAGAAAATCAAAGTTGAATATGTGGGAACAAAATAACAAGTGGTAGACATCTTTACAAAAATGCTTCCATGAGAATCCTTTGAGTATCTTCACTAGAGACTCAGAGAAATTTCTACTCCAAAATGAATGCTTTTGAATTCTTATCTTATATGTCTTATATTTACATGAGGAAGCACCATAAAGAGGACAATTTAGGTTGGGAGATCAGTTTCAGGAAGAGTTCATTCAGGAGGAGTATCCCTAAGGATATTTCAGTTAGGGGGAGAAGCCCTAGATGGAAATATACCTTTGCCATTGATGACAAAGGGGGAGAGATTTATCATATGCAGGATAGAAATGCTTGGAGAGAGATAACATAGGCATGTAGATAGGGGGAGTAACCCCAAGGAGATTTCATTTAGGGGATCAGCCCCAAAAGGAGGTACCCTTTTCCATTGATGTCAAAGGGGGGTATATATAAACATTGATGAGGAGTATAAGCATGCATGTTATCATGACTAAGTGTTGCCATGAATGTTTGTGTTTCCATCAATACCAAAGGGGGAGATTGTCAGACAATTGGCTTAGGTTGATGGACAATTGGTATGTATTTTTGGTTGTCATTGATGTCAACCATTGGAGAGTGATGTTTTAAATTGATTTCAAACCTTAGTGGTTGATGTCAACCCTTGGATAAAATCTGGTAGCAAATTTCGGTAGCACAAAGGTTTGGGTAATGGACCCAAGTTTGTTTGATGTATAAAAATATGAGATTTAATATATTTGAAGGTAAAACTATTATATATGGATAGTACATTTCATTCCATTTCCGGTTATATTTGGAACGTCACATAACTGCTCACGATTAGAGAGTTATGGCCATGTGAAGTTGGAGAAAGGTTTGGGTAATGGACCCAAGTTTTTTTGATGGATAATGGTATGATTTTTTATATATTTTTAGGTAAGAATATTCTATATGGATATTACATGTCATGCCATTTCTGGTGGTATGTGGAACGTGACATAACTCCTCAGAGTTAGAGAGTTATGGCCATGTGAAGTTGGAGAACCCTCATGAGTCATCTAGAAGCCCCAAAAGGTCAAAGTAGTCAAAGCGGTTTAAGATATTTTAGAAGGTAAATAATAAAGTGAAGTGATGAGTGTACTACAATTCAAAGTGAATAAAAAATAAATTATTTAAATAATAAAGTTAATGGAGAAATTACTAAGTGGGCAAGTGGTTAGAAGTGGGTTATCTCTAAAATAAGAAAAGTGGTTTAAGATGGTTAGAAGCTAACCCCTTCAGGTAAAGTGAAGTGATGAGTGTACTATAAGTCAAAGTGGATACAAAATAAATTATTTAAATAATAATTTTAATGGAGAAATTACTAATTGGACAAGTGGTTAGAAGTGGGTTAACCCTAAAATAAGGAAAGTGGGTTAAGATGGTTAAAAGGTAACCCCTTGAGGAAGCTACATGAAAGTATAAATAAGAGGCAAGGCTCTCTCATTTTAATCACACTTGAGCATATTGAATATCTACAAGTGACTAAGGTAACCAAAGGATATCTAAGCCAAATTTCAGAGGGAAGCCGAAGTAAAGAAGGTCGAAATTCAAGGGAGGATAAATTATTTTGATGATTCTTTTTAAGGTATGTTATTTACAGGTCATTTCACCATTTTCACAATAACCTTTTTTATTTAATGATTCAGACCGTGAAATTGAGAGTTTGTTGAGGAAACATATCTATGTAGCTATGGTAAAAATTTAAACTTGCGGGTCATTGTATTTTTGGAGTTCCACTCTGTAGAAAATAGGGTTTGTGGCTAGTCCTGAAACTAGTCTAAAACGGGTGGTTCGGGTAAAAATGTCATAACTTCTTCATAACGGATCCAAATTTAGTAAAACAAAATGTTTTGGTTATAGTATAGTCTGTAGTATTCTGTGTACAATTTTCAGATACATACAATAAATATTCTGTGTTGGGCATGCTCTACAAGTTCGTTCTCTATAATAAGCCAGAATTCAACAAGGTATGTGATCATATACACTAGATCTATTGGAGAGTTACAAATCATATTTGGATGATGAAATTGATGAGGGATTTTGGTTGAAGTACATGTTGGGTACATGGTTGAGACAAGTAGTTGATGAGTTGGCACATACATGAGGTGTATATTTGATGATGTTGGTACATCTTGATGAGTCATACTTGATGAGTAGTTGATACATGATTGGTACATACTTGGTACATGGTTGGAGAAACTTGTTAGTAGTATTGTTGACACATGGATTATGGATGATATAGCATACTTGTATTGGTATAGTATTAGAAGCACATATTGATCTTGGTGATGATTATGAGTTGTTGTGTTATGCTTGGTTGATGCACATCTTTGAGAGTTGTCTTGGTGAGTAGATATGATTTGGTTGATAAGATTGATGAGATAGGTTATTGTGATAGGTTTTTTGGATAGGTTGTTGTGACATCTTATTTGTACAGGTTTGGTGCATCGTTGATGCACTTGTTCATGGTACAGGTTAAGGTACAACTTGGTGCATGGTTGATGCACTTGTTTATGGTACAGGTTGATTATAGGTTGTTTGGTACAGGTTGGTGCATGGTTGATGCACTTGTTTATGGTACAGTTTGATTACAGTTTCATGCATGGTTGATGCATGGTTCAGGTTATTGGTATAGTGTTAGGCCCTAATATTGGCTCATTACCCCTTAATTGGGGCATATTATATTAGTAATGTTACTTTATTTATGTCAGCTTTAGGCCATTAGTTGTAATTATAGCTCCTAGTCTCCTATATATACCAAGGAGACATTTTCATTTTGAATCATCTTGTACTTGAACATTTAAGTGGGGTAAAAGGAGGTTGCCCCCTCGAAGAGGCTTATTATCTGAAATTGTCTCTTTTTCAAGGCATTGATTACTTTTTCTGAGGTTTTTCTATGCTATATTGATATTTGGTTCTTAACATATGGTATCAGAGCTCAAGGTCTTGGGGTTTTGCTGTTATGTCTGAGACACCTTGGAATTTTTGTTATAACATTTTTTCTACAACATTTCAGAAGGAATGACTTAGAGGATATTTAGTAGAAGGATCAAGTTACGCTGGGTTCAAAATTCATCTCCTGATGCCTTATACTTTCAGAGATATAACCTGTACAAGATAGGGTTCTGGAATCATCCTAAACTGAGTCATTGTGGAGTTTTCACTATAAAAACTTCTCTGTAACGTTTCAAACCCTGAAATTTGGAGGCTATTTACAAAAATTAGTAAATTATCTATGGTAAAACTTTTAGATTTTGGGTCATCATAAATTTGTAGATACACCCTGTGTAAGATAGGGTATCTGATTAGTCCTATTGACTAGTCTCAAGAAGGTGTTCTGGGTAAAATAATAATAACTTCTTTCTAGAGTATCCAAATTGAGTGGGACTGGTTTCATTGGATCGTGGACAATCCATAGTATTTCTGGTGCAAGTTTTAGAATTTTATATCAATTATTTTGTGCAAGGCACGCTATACAAGTGAGATCTCCTGGAAAGGACAAAAATCGGCAAGTTGTGGGGAAGTTATTGTAAATTCCACTTGGAACATCTAATTTTGATCAGACCTGTGGCATTGCAGAGAAGAAATATCATAGAACTACATCAAATAAATCTTCACACCCAGAAGGGCCAAAACTTGGGAGATACAACAAAAGAAATATTTTCTAACAGAACCACCTCAAAATCAAGGTTCAAAAGTGATACTTGGCCAATATTCCACCAAAAAAGGGAACTTATACACCAAATAACCCTCCATAAAATCCTACTTGGACTCTTGATGAGGGTGAAGAAATGTGTAGGGACATAAATGAACTACAAAATAAGATGGATTCAATGGAAGCTAAGTTGGATACTAAGATGGATTCAATGGAAGATATGTTGGATACTAAGATGGATGGTTTAAAAGGGGAGATCATGGAAGTATTGAAAATTTTTGTAACAGAGAAAACACCTAAAAGTGAAAATCCATCCCATGAAATTCATGATTAGGACACAAGGAAGGTGAAACAAGAATGGAGAAACTCCAACTTTGGGTTGAAGACCAACCACGTTCCTAAGATTGATATGAGGAAGTTTTATGGAAAGGACCCAATCACATGGATACTTCAGATGGAGCAATTCTTTGATCTCCATAATGTGCCACATACACAAAAGGTATGAATTGCTTCTTTGTATTTAGAACCTAATCAATTTGTATGGTATCGATGGCTTTCTTCTCACAAATCACTCGTCACTTGGACAATTTTCATGGAGGAAATGATAGCACACTATGAGGATACAAGGAGTAATACCTTCTTTAGCCAATTGATAAATCTCAAGCAAAAGGGTTCAGTTACCGAGCACATTGAGAACTTCCAAAGATTGAATATAAAGGTAACCGATATTCCAGATGAGCACTTGATTGATGTATTCATAGGAACTTTAAAGTATAACATTCAAATTGAGGTTCACCTTTGGGAACACAAATCATTGGAGAATGCATTTAAGGTGGAAAGAAATGTTGAAAGTAAAAATATGGCTATGACTACTAGAAGGACCAATCCTAACATCTATAGAGAGAACAATGCTCCTTCTTCTAAAACACCTCAACCTACAAGGTTGACACCTTAAAAATTGGAGGAAAGAAAAGAAAAAGGTTTATTCTTTAATTGTGACAGCAAGTACAGTAAGGGAGATAAGTGTGGTGAGAAGAAATTATTCTACGTAGATTGTGAAGAGGAAGAAGAAGAAGAACAAGAACCATCTCAAGATGAAAACGTAGAAGCAATTTCATCTAAAGAGTTGACTCCCACGATATCGTGTAATGCATTAGCTGGAATTAGCACTCCTCAAACCCTCAAGATTGAAGGATACATCAAAAATAAAAAGGTAATAGTCCTAATTGATTTTGGCAGCACTCATAATTTCATTCACTATAAATTAGCAAAGATCTCAATTGCTTTGTATATCCAACGCCAGAGTTTCAAGTAATGATTGTAGATGGAGGAACTATGAATTGCTTAAGAAAATGCAATAAGATCAATCTTACTATGGGGGAATATGTAATGAATAGTCCAATGATTTTTATAACCATGGGTGGTGTAGATGTTGTACTAGGAATCCAATGGTTACAATCATTAGGAACAGTGGCTTTTAATTTTCAAGAAATTTTCATGAAATTTTCATTGGAAGGAAAAGAAATGGAGTTAAGAGGTATCACAGGGAAACCCGGTAAGGTGATAAGATCTAACGACATGACAAAATTATTGAAAAAGGGGCATCAAGGCGTTATTGCACAACTATGCTCACTATATGTTCAAACATCTAAGCCATCTATTTCTCAAGATCTCCAAAGGATCATTGATAAGAATTCCAAAGTATTTGAAGATATTCCCAAAGGTCTTCCACCGACTCAAAATCATGATCATGAAATTCACCTAATTCCTAGGAGTGTTCCTCCTAATATCAAGCCATACAGATACCCCTACGCCCAGAAGAGTGAAATTGAGCACATGGTTGAAGAAATGTTAGAGGTTGGCATTATTATACCTAGCCAAAGTTCTTAATCTACACCAATGGTAATGGTATTCAAGAAAGATAGCCCATGGTGCATGTTTCCAAATTATAGAGAGCTCAACAAGATCACTATTAAAGATAAGTTTCCCATTCCCATCATTGATGAATTGTTAGATGAACTACATGGAACAATCTATTTCACAAAATTGGATCTCTGTTTAGGGTATCATCAGATCAGAATGAAGGAA
>ML776571.1:532819-602465 GCA_009831015.1 Picea engelmannii
TTCTATTCTATATTGATATTTGGTTCTTAACAGATGCAACCAAGATCATAAGTTTTATATCCAAAAGCTTCCTCCTTTCTCCATGTAATTCCCTCATTATATAGAATTTGGAGACTTAACCACCATGGATAAAATCACTCATTAGATCCGCTAAAATGGGATCTCCAATATTTTTAGGGAGAAAATATCTCTCAAGGATTTTAGGGAGAAAAAATCTCTGAAGGATTTTAAGGAGGAAATATATCTCAAGATCCACCAAATTAGGATTTTGATTTGAGAAAATATCTCAACCATCTATGATATTATCAACCTCTCCTTGAKATTAGGAAACTAAATGTGAGGTGGATTCTCACACTAAATTAATTTCCTTTTTATGAATATTAATAAATAATTCATGTGCACATAGTATTTTGACCTTCAAATAATATATTTATCTTCCACATTGACTAGGGATTGTGACAAATGTTCTTTCATGGTTTCAGTGTATATGACACTTTTATGACACTTGCGACACTTAGGGTGAGGTAATTAAGTGTGGTAATTTGATGTGTAACACTTCCCATTGAGTTTCTAGCCTAATCTCCCTTCGATCACCCTTGTCATTTCTCAAGCCCATGACTAAAAGGGTGGGTCTCCCTTTCCATACTTCCAAGTTGGATTGGGTCGCTCTATCTATGTACTTAGGTCGTGATTGTGCCTAGAAGCTCCCTTTTTTGGAATTGGTTGCAATGGATGCAACCTCTCTCTGATTGCTGGGGGTTTAGTCTCGATAAGGATTCATGTATAGGAATGAAGATCTTATCCCATTGACCATATGACCTTATCTCTAAATCCATATAAGAACCAATCCATTTCCATGGAAAAGGGGGGAAATAATTATCAAAGTTACTCTGGCATTTTGGTGGCAAGGTGTGGGAAAGGACCTTGGAAGAAATATATATCTTCAGTTTACACATGTAAGTTTTAATATTGCTTACTTGATTAATAGAATATACGCTAGATGTTTCCCTCGAAGCAATTGTTCAGGTAATTTTGTGTGTTTTTTGATAGAGGATTGATATATTTGTATATCATGACATATTATGAAGATTAGAAGCATCCTTTTCTTGTATCTATGTTCATGTCTTAGGTATAGGAAGAGCCTAAAGGAGCTCAACTCCTACAGGGTACAAAATCCCTACAACAGACTCGCGAATCCACTGGGTAAATTGCCTCTCATGTGCTTTTTGTCCTTGTTTACATGATTTCTCTCTGAGATTGTTACCCATTAAAATGTTTTTATCTAATTTCCATACTTTGTTATACCCTTTCTCGAGTTCAGTTAAAAAAACCGTTATCTTGGATCTGATAGATCGCATCCCAGATCTAACTTTTTCTTCATTCTCTTAGTTGGTCATGACTTCCTTGTCCATAGAAAGAGACCAAAGCCTTCCTGATCGTGATTTCCCACCTTTGTAGTAATGACCATCTATGCTCCCAAGCCTACTAGGAGTGACCACACTCTTCAGTCGCACTATGTCGTACTGTCTCCCTTTTTGGGTTGCGACCTAGTCGTACTGTCTCCCTCTACAGGGAGAGACCGAACCCCTAATTTTTATTTTTGAAGAAGTTATCCTTCAAAAAACTCGACCAAACCCTTTTAGGATGGTTTCCTTCAACACTCCAGATCTATATGAAGACTGTCTCTTTTACTTTGTGTCATCTTGTTTTGAAATTTATGCAATTATCTTATTTTGGTAGCCATCTCATGTGATTGATAGGTATAAACAAGATCACCTAATTTAATTCGTATAGTCCCGTAGAAGGTTATTTATACCTGCTTGAGAATATTTTTTCTTGCAAAGTCTACCATTTTATTATATAATTCTTTCTTTCATTAGGTTAAATGTTTGTCAGTTCCCAAATCATTTGAGAACTTTACAAACTTTCGTTTAGACTTAAAATCTTTGTGTGTGCTTTAAATTTGCATGCTTGGTTTAGTTTTTCTTCCATCTTTTTCATTCATTTCCGAACATGGGCAATTGAAAGCAAAGACTAAAGAAGATTTTTTGTTTCTACTTTCATCTAATTTGAAAAAATAAAAGAAACAATTTTTTTTTTATTTAGAGTGCTTTAAAACATCATTGAAACAATTTATGCTTGGTTGGTAATATTATAAATCATTTGTAAGTTTGGCTGAAAAAATTGTCCTTTTGTATTAGTTGCAAGAATATATAGAAATTGGTATGCATTAGAGTGTTTTCTTTTATAAAAAGAAAAAAACAAGGTACTTTTCTCCCTCTCGTAAATAGGATTCATCGAAAGGAAAATTCTTCAAATTTCATCCCTTTTCATCCTTTTGAAGTCAATTATTTTCACATCATAAGTTTCATTTCCATGCAACCTTTTGACTAAAGAACAACCTTAAAAACTAACAAGCACTAATAAAATTAACTAGATGTTTTTTTTTTCTAAGAACACCAACAATAGTCTAGGTATAGGATCTTTGGACTAAGATAAGTGAGTAAATTTTCGAAGACCATGAAAACAAACCATAGAATATTAAASAGTGCTTAAATCCAACTTGCATATAGGCATAGTCGGGACCCCCCTCTCACACAGGGGTTACACATGAGATCGTGTGCAGTTGGGCAACAAAGATTACCACTATGAGGCTTAACTAAATGTAGTGGAATGATAGTATATTGGGGATTCTTCTTGAGAATCAATTGTTTCCATTTGGTCTTGAAACTTCGTGAATCTCAAAATTTACATTCAAGGTCCTATGAAGATTTTTCCGGTCCTCTTGTTCCCAGTCCTCTTGAGGAATTTCAGACATGATATTCTACCCATAATGTCGGACCCAATTTTTTATTGTACCTGCCCACAGGTTGGCTGTGAGTTCATGACCTTAGTTTCCATACCTAGTAATATCTAATAAGTGAGTAAATTTTCGAATACACAAGGTGATGGTGAAGGGGAGTCTTTTTTGTACCTGGATCAGACGTTGGTCAAACTCACTTGGGCTCCTTGGAGGGAAACCCACTAGTAGACTGTCGAGAATCTTGCACCAATGTGTAAGTCTGCTAAGCAGGATTCCTATGTAACTAATCCACCCACTTATCCCCTCCCCTTCTCACATGTTCCCACGACATTGGATTTCATCACCAACTAGTAAGATCATGGCGAGAAGTGTTGGTTTGTTTGATTTATTTCTAGATTTTTATTCCATGCTACTTCATTTATTTAGTTGGATTTAGGACTTGCATTGTTATATCTCAATCCTGGCCAATAAAAAATTGTGGAGGTATCAGAGGATGCTATGTTTTCCTCCTCTATCTTACAAACTTTTACCTCCCAACTCACCCAAAGATCACCATCGAGAGGAAAAACACTTTGAGGCCGAAAGTGTTGCCACCCCCTTACTTGAACACCCAGAAGGAGAGAAATTTCAAGAAGGTTTTGTACTCCTTGCAAATCCACCCTTGACTGACTCTTTTAGTCCACTCCTTCTTTAGGTAAAATTCATCGGAGAACCTGAACTTGGTACCGATTACCAACATCTATATATTATGTCCTTTGAAGACATTGTGAGTATGGAAACCCAACAGATCCATTTATCAGAAGGTTACATCACACCACCAAGGGTTTTGGGTCCCTTTGACCCTATGTGAACCCCTGAACAACCCCATGATATCCTCACTAGAGTAGATACTATCATAGACTCTGCTTTCAAACTCTTGCAACCTGATCAATCACATGATTCTTTGTGAACCCATCACCCCCCCATATCCAGTATCTCCCATATATTCCAAAATTATTTCCCCAAATCCTCCCCCATCCACTCTACACCACAACTAGCTTAGCCAAATGTCACCACAACCCAAACATCAACAATGAAATATGTATCATATTGTTTTCCCACCATTGTATCGTCGCCTTCAAGAAAAAAACCTTTTACACCCCCCTTTGGGGGGGAACCTTTGTTTACCCCATTGTTCTTAGGAGGATATCCCAACCTCTTTGGACAAAAACCTTCATCAGGAGGATTACCTCCCCAAGGAAGCCAACTAATGGATTTTGGCCAACTAATATAAGTGCACCAACCTTTCATTAGAGGAAAACCCTTGTACCTAGGACAAATGTCCAGTCAACATCCTGTTGGTGGGAAACCCTCGAATTATGGATCCTTTTTAATAGGGGTATTTCATACTATTGGAAGCCAACCTTTATCTGGTTGGGGGAAACCCCTAGTTTTAGGTCCATATTCACTCTGGAGGCACCAATCAATCGGGGAGAAACCCCTAGCTACCGGAAAATAACCATCATGGGGCCAAACTATTCCCTCTACCACGGTCCTACTATATGGCCACCCATACCTAGTAATATCTAATATTGTATGGAACAAACCTCCACAACTAGGAGGACCCCCTAGAGGCCCACCCTATGGTGGAGGACCTCCTAGCGGACCACCCCATGGTGGAGGGGGACCACCCTATGGAGTCATACCTCTTGGAGGACCACCTTATGGTGGAGGAACTCTTGGAGGATTGACTTATGGTGGTGGGCCTCCTAGAGGACCGCCTTATGGAGGAGGACCCCACTATGGAGGTGGACCTTCTGGGGGACAAACTTATAGAGGAGGACCACCCTATGGTGGAGGACCCCATGGAAGACCAAATTATGAAGGAGGATTTACAAAACAACACCTATATGGAGGAGGACCACATAATCCACCTCCATTAGTCGATAAACAACTTTCATTTTTGGAAACTTTAGATTTTTTTGATCTTTCAAGATTGACTAATGATCCCATACAACATTCCCATTTATGCCCTCCCATTCCTTCCAAAATACCTTATGGTATTCCAAATTTCGATGGAAAGGCTGGAGAATATCCAAATAATGACGTGATGACTTTCCACCTACGGTGTTCTTCGAACTGCTTGATGGATGATTCCATCTACAACTATTCTAGCAAACTCTTACAGGAGTGGCAACCAAATGGTATATAGAACTGTTGCGGAACTCCTTTGATGACTTTAATTCCATTGCTATGGAATTTTTGACACACTTCCTATTACCGATCAGACGTGAAACCGGTACTGAGATTTTGACATCGTTATGCCAATCGACCTCAACCCATATCTCTGATCACATTCATGAGTAGCGACGACTAATTAAAGCCATGATATTGGACCAACTATTAGCTGATTGGTTTACCAAGTCTCTTCTTCCACCTATTTCTCAATATTTCACCATGGGAGGTGTCATTATATAGGAACAAGCCATATCTCATGACCAATATCTAGATTTAGTATATTCTTAGTCTGACACATTATACAAATTGATTCCCAATGCTCCTCGACCATCGAACAACTTAACCAAACTGTCACCCAGACCCCATGTCATTGGTATGATCAATATTGTTTCTACTAATTCATCCAGTCATATGACTCGGAAACACAACCCATTAAATAAATCTACTAATCCCATTTCATATGTCCACACAGGCACTCCAATGAAGCCCCCTGCCTAAACCTTCGAGGTTAATTCAGTGCAATCCATCACACCCAAAAACCTACAGCCATATGGAATAAAAAAGAATGGTAAAACCAATATGAAAAATAAAAACTCTTATGAGCATTCGGGCCCAAATACATAAGAAAAAAATGTTGAGGGTAAACCTAAACGAAAGGATAAATATCCCTGCATGATTTTAAGGAGGATCATTTCACCAAAGACTGACCTCATCTCATTGAAATCCATCAATATCTCAAATGAGGCCCATCCTCTTCTACACTTGCAGTGTTAACAACACCCCCAAGGAGTAAAAACAACTGGTTGTGAAAACATGACCACCCCCACCTGGGGAAAACCATGAGTCCTCAACCACCAATATCTTGATGGTTAAATCCATGACGTTATCCACCCGAACAAATAATTATGACTCTCAGGAGGGGAATCTTCCATAAAAATATCCTCATGTCCCAACCCCACCTAATGGCCCTCTCATGCTCGAGAAATCAAGTATAGAACCTACTTTTCACCCTCCAAAAGGGGTACTTCGTCGAACAACACATAACCCTAACTCTCAAGAATCCCAACACTATAGTATAGTGGAGGATATTTCTCAAGCCCCATGCGCCATATCCTCCCTCGAAGTATTGTAGATTTGTACAACCCAACGAAAATATTTATTAATAGCCATTGGGGGAATTCATCTCTCAGAGTCAAACATTATATCTATTAACGTTGACCAAAGTGAACCCCACCTTTCACACCAACTTGCATTACAAATCATCGTTCGTTCACTTAACAAAAAAAAAATTGAACTATGATCGATGAAGGTGCGACTACTTGTATTATTTCCATGACTTGTTGGAAAGCCTTGGGCTCTCCACAACTTACTACATTGGAAACCATCTTGAATGCCTTTGATGGACATTTCTTCAAACCTCATAGTATTTTTCCCTCCCTACCAATCGAACTAGCTAGTAAAACTACCTTCATCAAAGTATAAGTAATCGAGGCTAATCTCGACTATAATATCCTTTTAGTTCATACTTGGTTTTATGCTATGAAGGAAGTAGCATCCTCTATCTTTCGAATTATCTGCTTTCCCCACCAAGGAAAGATAGTGACAATAGACCGACCTGATTATTGTACACCCGACGTGCAACTTAATCCCAACACAAATGTACCATTTGTAGGTGAGTCAACACTCGAATATGAGATTATCGGTGTAGGCCTCTATCCAACCCTTATGGTAAACTTCCCTTTACCAAAACCTGATACATATCAAATAACTTTGATCAATATGATTTATATCTTTTGTGTTAAATACCTTGGTTCTTTCGACCCTTGGGTAATTCCTCACCCTTCCGATGTTGAATCCTTTGGAGCTACCATGCCTTTATCCCTAGTTGAATTATCATATTAAGCTATCCAAACAACAGATGAATATGATAACACTAATTCTAAACTCCTACTAGATAAGGAGCCAGATCACTTTTCCTCTCCTTATTGGGTTACCCCTGAACATCTCAAGGATGACTTCCTAGATTTCATCTTCCCATCTAATGAAGCTATAATGGAAGTCATGTCTCTTCAATAATGACCCTGAAAATACCATCACCATCAATCCTCTTTCCTCCCCAATGAAGAGAGAAAAGAAACACATATGCAAACCCTCATTTCTACTGATACCCAAGACTCATCCTTGTTACCTTCCATGTCATATTCTTCTCCATTAGAAGAAAACTTGGGAAATATTTCTAAGACTATCTCAATTGTTATTTGAGTTAAACCTGGGATCACGAAGCACATCTAGATAGGTGCATAATTCTCTCCTAAAGAGATTCAATGTTACACTACCCTTTTTAAAGAGTTTTGGGATATTTTTTCCTAGTCATATGAAGAAATTCCAGGAATTGATCCACGGATCATTTTTCATGAAATTAAGACATATCCCAGAGCTCATCCCATTTGAAAACAACTCTTTCTAGTTCACCCACAAAAATCCACAACAATTAAGGATAAAGTTCAAAAATTATTGAACGTTGGTTTTATTTATCTCGTTCCCCTTACAGAATGGGTCTCCAATAATGTACTCGTCGTCGAGAAGCAAGGCACGGATCTGAGTATGTGTTGATTATATGGACCTTAACAAGGCTTGTCCTAAAGAAAAAATTCCCACCCCATTCATTTATCATATCATCAATGATTGTGCCAGATGCGAAGTCTTCTCATTCATGGACAAATTCTATGGCTATAATCAAATTGAAATCATACCAGAGGACCAACACAAAACCGCCTTTATATGATCGTGGGGCCCTTTCGCTTATCGAAATTTACCCTTTCGTCTCAAAAATGTTGGTGTCACTTTCCAATGTGCCATGTCTTATGCTTTCCATGACATTAAACATATCATGCAGCCTTATCTAGATGACCTACCTGCCAGATCTCCTAAGCATCAAGATCATATCAATCATCTATGCCAAATATTTATTCGATGCCCACATTAAAACATCTGTCTTAACCCACACAAATGCATATTTGTTGTGGAATCTGGTCATCTCCTTGGATTTATTGTGTCCAGGCTTGGGATTCGAGTGGATACCGTTAAAGTAAAGGCCATTATCAATTTTCCTCCCACTGTTACTATTAACCAACTTCATAAATTGCAAGGAAAAGAAAATTTCTTAATATGGTTCATCATCAACTATGCAGATATTACTAAGGGTTTCATGTGATTAAGTAAAAAGGTTTTCCATTCATTTGGGACGAACAATCTCAACTTTATTTCAATAAACTAAAGCACATTCTTACATCCACTCCACTATTGAAACCCCCAAATTATAATCAAGATTTTACATTGTATCTCACGACATCTGGTACTACTATCGAAATAGTATTAGTCCAAACTGATGAATATAATAACAAAAACATTATTTATTACCTCAGTAAAGGCTTAGTTTTCACTGAACTTCATTATCCTTATGTCGAGAAGTTGGCCCTGGTAGCATTTTTCGCTGTCCAGTGATTACGACATTGCATTCTTCTTCGAATTACTACGCTTATATCTAATGCTAATCCTATGCAATATAACTTGTCACGTTATATATTGGGAGTTCGTTACTCAAAATTATTGTCTCTACCCCAAAATCTAAGGAATCCTTAGTATTTGCAGAATTAATGACTGATCTTTCTCAATTCATTGATGAATGAGTGTTTCAAGATTCATTACCTGATGAATCTTTGTTCCTCATCGATTCTTCTGACCCCTAGTATGGAGACATCCTTATTGATCCCTAGACCCAATGCTTCCACCCTAAAATGTCCAAAGATGATTATCATTGCATACGTCATTGATCCTTCCACTACCTGATCGTTGGTGATACACCTTTTCATCATGGAGTAGATATGGAGTTACATTGATGTGTCATCCACTCAGAAGAAAAAAAATTCTTAATGACTGCTAGTCATGAGCATATGGCGACCATCTTTCTTGGTTAGCCACTTCCCATAAAATATTATGCGTAAGGTATTTTTGGCCCACAATGTTTAAATATTGCATGAATGCAGTCCATAAATTCCACACATGCCAAAAATTTTCTAATAAAATGTGCACACATCCCACCCCCCTACATCTCATTGTTGCAGTTGGTCCTTTTTCTAAATGGGGAATTTATTTTACTACATCTAAACCCCTTCTACTGTCGGTCATAATTACATCATTGTGGTCGTTGATTATTTCACCAAATGGGAAGAAGTCATTCCCACATACTCTAATGAGCCTATGAGTTAGTTGATTACGAAGGAAATATTCTCCTGGAGCCCCGTAACGGGATCTACTTGAAAAAGTATTATGCATAATCCTCGCGCTATCTAGTGCATTTTAACCATATGTATTATAGTATGATATGGTTTTCTTTTGTCTTCCTTTTACGTGATATTATTTTTCAATCTTCTTATCCTACTTACTTCTTGAGTTGTAGATGTCGTCATTTCCCCTACCCTATTATGGATATGCGGATGGAGCTAGTCACACCTACCGGAATATCGCTTCCACTGCCTGGGTGATACTTTCACCCACCAACGAAATAGTCATCTCTAGGGGAATATATATAGGACCTACAATGAACAATGTTTATGAGTACAGCGTCACCATTGAACTTCTGATCGAAGCCTCTGATTTTGGCATACGACAGTTGATAGTACGCCTAGATTTTGAGCTCATTGTTTCACACCTCAATGCGACCTACTCTATTTGACATCCTATCCTTTTTTGGAAATATTTAAGGGTACGAATCTTGGAATGATCATTTCATTTTTTCACTTATGAACATATACCAAGAGAATTCAATTCCTTAGCTGACTCACTAGCAAATTTTATGTTGAATTGGAATCTACTTCATTAACAAGCATTGTATTAAACAAGCATTGTATAAACCATTTCATCACATACATATAAGAATAAATCACAAAGCCATATGTCCATATATATAGAAAGTATGTCCAAAAAATATCCAAAATTGGTATAACATAAAAAAATTGGGATTTCCGCCCATATATCTGCAATATAAAATGAACCAAAAGTTTTTCATACTAAAGAACACTAGTCATCCCAAGGATCCCTACGGTCATTATAACAAATGACTTCTCCCATCACCTTCTACAGAAGGTTCCCAAACCAGTTCTTCACACCTACTATGCTCCTCTACATACACAGAGGTATATCATCCATATGTGGCACTGAAATCCCCACAGTCAAACGATTGAGGTTCTCCTCGAGATCCTCCAAGATCTCTGCATCATCTCTCCCACCATGTGGTCCTCTCCCAATCCCAAGTTTTTCACCTCACCTAGTCAGTGGTGACATCTCTATTGGACGTACTTGGGAACAATCTATCCATCACAAATTATTTGTTATGTTACACACAAAAACATTTATGTATCATAAAATCACAAAAACATTAAAAATATAAAATAAAAATATACCAAAAATTGTATCTTTCTTACCGAACTCATCACTAAATATTCACCCCTCAGGGAAAACCATATATGGATCATTACGGTAATCCACACCATCATATGCATAATCATCTATCGCTGCTATCTAGCGATCCCAATATCGAAAAAAATTGGCATCAAACTGGAATTGTATCCCCCCCCCCCGATTCAAGACAACAAATATGTCCATTTCTTCATAGCTATATCTATATGCCCAACATCTTCCACCACATCCCATGGTCATGATGAAGGAACCTACTAAAAAAAGAAAGATAACAAAATGGATCCATAACAAAATTTCTTTTATCGACCCAACCTACACTTGGTCATCTGGTACTTCATATTTACCAACTCTGCAGCACACCAACTATATACTGTAGGGGACAGACTCATCATGGTGTAATACACTTGGCTCCTTGAAGCCAAGTGCAGCCTAGTACTCCCTATCGCGTGTGTAATGGTGAATAACAAAGTACATAGGGTCAAGTCCACTACCTGACTAATTGACAGGTTATTGTTGCTCTTTTGTGTACCCAGGTGATAGTAGTGGGCCACATAGTCATCCACCTAATCTTCACCACCCCTCTTTCCACCTACCAAGGCCACAATGGCACCATGACGAGACAGTTCAGACATAAAATAAATATCCTAAATCTCCAAGGTTAATATTTTGTCTTGTACCACAAAGTGTTGTTGATTTGCATCCAACATGTAAATCAACCTTTGTAACATAATTAGTTCAGCTCTCATATTCTGACATAGGAATAATTTCAGTAACCCACAGTTCCTTAAAGCATCTAAAGTAGGAGGATCATATAACACAACATTATCATTATCTTCATGTTCACGTTCTCTCCACTCTAACATCATTGCTCACACCTTCCACAAACACCAAAAAAAAAATCAAAACCCATTCATATACAATAATCATGAATATTTTTGCAAAAAAATGCCAAAACTACACTTAGTCGCAACCTTCTTAAGCAGACAAGGTGACTGGTCGCGACCTATTTTGGTCAACACTGTGACCAGTCGTGACCATACTGGTCATTCACCCCTCAAATCTATTATGGTTTTGATCGATCATGATTTTCTCCTTCACATAGAGCGACCGAACCATTCGGTCATTCCTCCCAAGGAGGCCAGTCGCGACCGCGTAGAGTCACAAATTTCCAGTTCTACCATTAACAAATAAATGCATAAAACACAAAACTAGAAGATGGGTTTTGTAACATGAGGTCCAACATGTTATTTGTTGTGTGAAAGGTACATGATCTGTGGTTCCATGCTCCGCAATCATTGCTCCAAATTTTCACAAGAAAAGGGATCTCCAAAGTTTCACTAAGGTAAATGGGTAAAATGAGGTAAAAACCCTGTTTTTTAACCACATATAAATTCATCTTAACCCTGTTCACACTATAAAATAGCTATTTTTATTCATTTTTGGCTATTTATCCTTTTCTTTTCTCATGGAACCATACTCTAACCTTACGTTTGTCATGAACACTATCAACATATGCTATGGAACCATTCTATGGAGTTTCTTTTAAGCTCTTTTTCGACTCCTTAAAACAAGAAAAGATTATCGAGTATGCATTTATTTTCACACTCGCATCATGGATTTGAAAAGACATCCACCTAGTATAAGCTTACCCCTTTTTCAAGCCAGACAGACTATTTACGTAAAAGGAACACTCTATCCCTTGTGGTTAGGAGATTTCTCCTTCGCATTGTTTTAAACTTTTTCTGGCCGAGGAGACTAAAATTTATAATAAAACTACCCCCATGGAGTCTTCTTTAAGTTTTTTGGAATCCCTAAAATTGAAAACACCGGCAAGCACAAACCTACCTGGGCTCAAGAAAAATCCACAGGTAAGTATGTAGAGTTTTCTTTATGACCTTTTCAAAACACTCTAAATAAGAAAAAGCCATCGAGTTTTCCTTCTTTGGACTCGTTAAAATTTACATCAAAGGACTCATTCATGGGACCAAACCTCTCCTTCCTCGGGTTCGTTAATAATATTTTGAGGGACTCATATTCAGATGAGATATAAAAAGCATCTGTTATCCTCCTCCAACTCATAAAACTAGAAAGAGGTACTCATCGATCATGGTGGGGAATTTTTAGAGGGTTTTTCCATCTTGTTGTATTCATTAACTTGTAGCTTCATTACCTTGTGTTGCCCTTAAACAACGCACCTATTTTATCACCTCATACAACATTCGGGTTATCCATTTTCTCTTATTTGACCACCATTCCCATCATTGTGTCATGTTCCCCTCATCGATCCATGAACAATTATTATGGTCTTCACTTGAGTTAATGCTTCCAAGTCAAACCATTTGTATTGCATACTTGTTCAAGGGAATTCATACATATGTTCTTCACCTATCGTCCCTTTACACTTATTTATCACTTCCATCCTTTTATCAGTCGGTCTCCAATATTATCATCCATCTTTTCATGTTTCGCATCGATTTATGGGGGGTATATAAAGGCCCTCCTTTGAAGTATTTCATCCTATCGACTTTAGCTCATTATCTAGGATTGAAATCTTGAAAATCTTCAGTACCCTAGGACTTGTAGCCATCAGTGGAAGGCCTCCTTGCATTTCTATAGTGGGTTTACATCATTGATTCATGTTGAATGAATATATTAGTGTTCAATGTCAAATCCTTTATTCACACTTCGTATATTGTACTTGATTTCTTGGGTTCCATCATCATCATTGGTGGCCTCCCTCACATCTATTAACAATATACATTAATGGCCGATAATCAGATGGTTTCTACCATGTTTGACATAAGCTCATTTGTTCACATGTTGTAGATTTATACCATCTGGATTATGGACGAATACCTTGGGAAATATCACCCTCATGCTAGATCACATTCTTTCCCAAGATGAAATGGAGAACATTCATGAGAACTTCATCGATTTCTAATTTATTGAGTTAGCTTACTGCTTTTTGTGATGTCACATAGATCCACATTTGTACTTGATCATGGCTATGTTTTCACTTGCATCTTTCATGGATCCATAGTGTATAATTTTGTGGCCATCGATCGAGTCATGGTTGTTTCCTAATGGATCCATGGTGTACTTTTTGTGTCCATCACTTGCGTCATGCATAGATTCTCAGTGTATTTATGATGGATATGATACCATCTTTCTTATCGAGCATGGGAATGCTTGCCTCATGGATCATTTTTGAAACACTGGCGGTGATATTCTCCAAGCTCCTCACCCATAGCTCTACACATTTTATTGGTAAAGTATTTTTGCCATCATAAATCTCTTTTGACCTCACATTTAGGGGGCATATTTTATAAAATTATTAACCCCCTAACCACTGAGACATCATCTCCTAGAGGTCACCTAACCAATTCACTCAATTCTCATCATCTTCCCATTGATTTTCTAGACTAATATCCCTTCGGTCACCCTTTTCATTTCTCAAGCCCATGATTGAAAGGGTCGATCACCCTTTCCAGACTTCCAAGTCGCGAACAGGTCACTCTGTCTGTGTACTTAGGTCACGACCGAACCTAGAAGCTCCCCTTTTTTACTTTGGTTGCAATGGTTGAGACCTCTCTCTAATTTCTTGAGATTTATTCTCGATAAGGCTTCCAATATAGGCCTGGATATCTTATCCCTTTAACCATATGTCCTTATCTCTAAATCCCTATAAGAACCAATCCATTTCCATGGGAAAGGGGAAAAATAACTAGTAACGTTACTCTGACATTTTGGTGGTAAGGTGTGGGCAAGGAGCTTGGAAGAAAGATATATCTTCAGTTTACACCTGTAAGTTGTAATATTTTTTTACTTTATTAATAGAATATATGTTGGATGTTTCCCTCTAAACTACTATTCATGTAAGTTTGTGTGTTTATTGATAGATGATTGATATATTTGTAGATCATGACATATTATCAATCTTAGAAGCATCCTTTGGTCATATATCTATTCCTATCTTAGGTATAGGAAGATCCTAAGGGAGATCATCTCCTACAGGGTACAAAATCCCTACAACACCCCCTCCAAAACCTTCAATCCTACTAGAGGGTTAAGACAAGGAGACCCCCTCTCCCCATACCTTTTTATCAGACTAGCAAAATTCCTTCGAAGATCAATCCATAAGGCCCTGGAAGAAAAGAAACTTCAATGGATAAATATCCAAGTAGGCATGGACCTAGTGACTCATCTTTAGTTCATGGATGGAAACCTCCTCATGGGAGTTCCCACTGCAAAAGAGGCCAAAGTTATCAAAGAAATTCCAATCACCTTCAAAGAATCCTCATGTACAATTATAAATTTTACTAAATCAAAAACAAAATTCTTCAATACTCATGTGATATTCCAAAGAAACATTTCCATGATTCTTGGTTTCCAAAGAGACTGCCTCCCCTCAAAATATCTAGGAGCTCCACTGGTAAAAAAATCCATTAGAAATAAATCTTGGTAGGAGCTGCTAGACAAATTAGAAGCAAAACTGACAAGTTGGACACACAGGTTTCTTAATCTACCGGGAAGACTCGTTTTCATAAAAAATTTACTAAGCTCTATGCCATTATATCGGTTCTTGATTCTAGCTGCACCCAAAGGGGTCCTTAAGAAAATCAGAAATATTCAAATAAATTTTCTATGGGGGCGCACTATGAAAGAAAAAAAGTGGGCTTTTTTTTATTAGGACAAACTATGCGAACCAAAATCCCATTGGGGTTTGGGAATCAAATATCCCTTGCACGCAAGGAAGGCCTTGAAAATGAAAATTTGGTGGAATTATATTAAACACTCAGATGACCTATGGGCCCAAATATGGAAAGTGAAGTATGCCCCAGAGGTAGCATCACAGGAGCTCATCAAGATTGATGGATTAATACCGAGATCTTTAATCTCAAAAAATGATTTTGGGAATATAGATTTATTCTAGAGGGAAATATTTTGGGAGATCCACGATTGAAGGATGATCTTGTTTTGGAAGGATGCATGGGAACAACTACCGAAAATATTTGGAATAGAATATTTGACCAGAATAGGAAAAACTATGAGAAACAAAAGATAGAATTATGAAAAACTATGAGAAACAAAGGATAGAATTATGTCCACTGTTACTGGAAGGACTAGGATGAAACATAAGGGGAGCTAGAAAGAGCATGGAGAAAGTCATCACAATGGCCCATTTCCCTGAATAAGGGAGAAAAGTAGGTTTTAGAGATGGATCTATCTCTCTGAATAATCAGAGACGGAAATGGCTCAGATATTCTCCAATGGGGAAGAAAATGGGAAGGAACCTTTATCATGAAAGAAAATTACCTTCTAGAAGTAGGGCTATAAAAAGAAGAAAGAAAAAGAAATTGGAAATGAATATGAAAGCCCGAGATATGGCCAAGAGTGGGTACCTTTTTATGCATAACTTTAGAAAGAAAGGTATTGACTTGGGAAAATCTTCACAAATGTGGATATGAAGGACCATCCATCTACATTCTCTACACACAGGAAGAATAATATTTATACCATCTCCCATGTAATTGCTAAGACACATGGATCATTTGGGAAAATGGAGTTGAGCTCTTCCATTGTTAAGGAAGAGTCAACAATGACTCAACCCAAACCATAATACACTGGGCTTGAGACCCCTTCCACAACTCTATTTTAAACAGATCCTGGGATATTTTTCCTAGGACTTTTCATGTGGAATCAATGGAAAGAAATAAATCAAAGAATATTCAAAATAAATAATTTTAGTATTCAATTAATTTGCGAAAAAATCCAAGAACATGTCCAAGAATAAATCGCAGTAGGTTCTTGGTCTACATAGGATAAAGAACTCATTGAGGAACAGAAACATAACTTAAAGTTGGAACCTCAATCAAGCATACCTTCATGAAAATAAAGCTCTGCATAAAGGTAAAAACAAACCAATTCAAGCTTGGTCTCCTCCAGAATCCATAATGATGAAATTAAACTTCGATGGGGCATTGAAAGATAACCATGGAAGGTCAGGGGTGGGAGGGGTCCTCAGGAATTCTGAAAGGGAGATTATAGCCATCTTTTCCAACAACCCGGGAAATAACACCAATATTGGGGTAGATATTGAGGGTCCTCTTCGTGGTCTCACTATTTCTCGAGCGAATAATATCAGGGATCTAATTGCAAAGGGAGACACCATCATAATAATATATACTATGAAACGGTTGATTGAGGGATCAAAACCAGAAAATATTTCAACACATTCCCATCTCTCCTATGGACGGTCTCTGGCTGCAGGAGTAATCAAGAGTTTCCCTATGATAATCCTAGTTCAAGTCAAGAGAAGTGAAAACGCGATGGAGGACTGGTTTGCCAACGCAGGAGTGTAGTAGGAACACCAAATATCCATGTGGAAGGTAGGGGATCCCTCGAAAATCATATGTGGAAATAAGCGAATAAACTAAGAAAGAGATAAATCCAAGACCTAGATGGGGTGACAAGCGTTGGGGATAGGAGCTCCACCTGTAGGCTCTACATGATGGAAAATACAAATAAACTTTCAGAGAATACTACCAGAGAAGAGCCACAGGATCCCAGTTGTCAGCAAGTGGGCTAGAATAATACCAAGGAGCCTGTCTAATGTCACTTCGATGGTTCCACCCACGAGATTTGATATCCCCATGATAACATGTGGTACAAGATGGGGAAAATGGTATCATCCAGTGAAGAGGTTGGTGTTCGATGGGATGTCTACACGAGAATAAGTAAATGGTGAAGCGAACTAGTTCAGAGATGGAACTAGAAGTCGAAGAGCATAATGAAGAATGATCATGGTCACAAGTTTGGGAGTACAATGATGGAAGTTTTTATCAAAATAATTTCCTAGAACATGCCTTGTAACATAAATAATGCAGAGCTAGAGGATATCTTCCAATATACCAAGGTAAGAGGGAGAAATTAGAGTTAGAATTCAAAATTTTGGTTTGTACTTACCTTTATTGAATTGGTTTGTTCTTACCTTTATGCAGAGATTTATTTTCATGAATTGGTTTGTTCTTACCTTTATGTAGAGCTTTATTTTCACTCAGGTAAGAAAAAACCTATTCATCCTCGAGACGGGCCCTGAAACCTCACCAACTCCTAAAGTTCTTTTTTTCCAAAAAGAACAAATTTGGGTGGTTGTCATCCCACAGGAAATTTCTTTGTAAGAAAAAGAGCGTGAGGGGGGTTCTCAACGCATTCCACAAAACTTAATTTTTTAGCTCAGTATAGATAGAAAAGGTTTCTAAGGTAGGAGTGGGAAAGGGAAGTAGTCCGAGACCACCTCCTCCCAGGGACTAGCGAATCGAACAAGGGATACTAGATAAATTTGGATGGTTGGCTCTTGTTTCAAATACATTTGCTCGGAGAACGAGAAGAAAATTAATAAATAGATTGAGGATGTTTTTAGGATCCAAATACAACACACCTCTAATGATGAGATAGTGCAGGAATTCAATAATTGGGTCGAGGACCTAAAAAATACTAGAACCAGAGAAATTAAATACTTTCGACTGGAAGAGACCTACATATACTAGGTGTTCAAATCCTTGGTGGTGCAAGGCATAGAGAAAGCATGGAAAGAGAATGACACCACTACCGATGAAATCAGGATTATGGAAGGTAAATTCGACATGTTTTGTTGATCCCAGTTTGTCATAAATTTTTAAGTGAGAACAGAGGAACTACTCCAGCACTAGTCCAAGAATAGTCCAAGAAACTAAAGTCCTCTAGGGTGGTGTGGTTGCCCCATCCAGATTGGTGATGATGAAGGTGGAAAAGAGGTACCGAAGATAAGCGAGAAGATGGGCCACTGGTTTGGAAATCCTGGAACTCCCCTCCTTTGAATGGATTATATTTTTTTTTCCCTAGAAATATAGTCTAGGAAAGATTCAACTTGTTTAGGCTATGGTTCTCAGAAGTTAATAGGCCTTATAGGTCTTAGGATTTATTATTATAGTTAAGCATGATATTTTTTTTATGAATCGGAATGTATACTTAGTTGGTCAGGATGCATAGAATAAGCTATGAAACTCCTTAACTTTGGATGATAATTGGTGAGGGTTTTGGTTTCCTTTTTGGCAGAACCTCACCACCTGACATGTTTTTTTACTATCTATATCTAAAAATAAAAAGATAAAATCATTTTTGAGCTTAAAAGAGACTCAAGACATGGATGGAAAGGCTTCCCTAAATGATCAAGGATATCACACATTTCCATATTGTGACATCATTTTGATTAGGACTTTGGAAGATTTCCATCTCATGACATTATTTTGATATGTGAAGAGAACTTGGAATGAATCTCACAATTATCACCAAAATTGATAAAAGAGTTACTACCTTCCACTATTAAATTTATTTTGGAGGTTAGAGTGATAAACACTTTGAAATTTCAAAGTATTTTTGGTCTCTAAATGAAGGAGGCTCTCAAAATGTATAAGGATTCAGACTTTGAAAAAATTTAGTGAGACCTAAGATTCTAAGAATATTTATATGTTTAAAATGTTGGTACCTCATAATAGTGTCACCCATACATTGCATTATATGACACAAATTATCATTTAAATTTATTTCAAACAATTTACAAGAAATATTAAAATTGTTGGTTTTGGTGTACATATCTATAGTCCTAGTGCCCACAACAACAATAGGTTAAAATCCACCTTTTATCGCATAACCATGGATATTCTTACCTTGTTCTAGAGAAAATAAATTCGCACATGCATGTATAGCACAAACCATTGAATTAATTACTTAGTTTTACTCAATTTTGTAAGACATCATAGGTCATTTTGTACTATAGTAGTCATGGGTTGTTCAAGAAAACTATTTTTATTTTCTTTGTCAATGTAGAGTTAATGGAAAGCCATGGTGAATACTATATTAAATTCTTATGGGTAATGATTAAGGTCTTAATTATTCCTCAACCAAATTAAAAATGTATGCATATAATGAAGAATTAAATTGGGAAATGTTTACATGATTCTTAACTTTATTTGATACTACTATAACATCTCATGGCTTACATATAAATAATGTGGCCTTATTGATAGCACATTTGAATCCATGTGTCTAGTATGAGATGCGATAATTTTGGTTGTTTCTTGATTTAAGGTTATGTAGTTAGTATGATGAGGTTTGAGTATGATGCCTTGTTGTTGCCATAATTTCATTAAATTTCTATTGAGTTTATAGTATGTACTTTTCATTCTTTTTTAACATTGTAATCTTGTAGATAGTTGTATTATAAAAATGAAACAAACTACTTACATGATCACTAGTTTTTAATGGATTTCATTCCATGACACAAAATTTTTGTTATGTATTATTTCAAACAAATTTTGGTAAATATTAACATTCCCACATTGGCATACCTATATACATTAAGCTTGAATTGAAACAACATTAGATTGAAACCCACTTCTTATTGCGTAACCATGGATCTATTTCATTGATAATGCTTATGCTACAACAATAATAACTAAAAATAAACAAGAATATATTTTTATTTTTTTAAACAAAACGAAAGAACACATCAACCATTACAAGAATTATTTCAAGATTAAATTAAACAATAAGAAAAATAAACACTCAGTGACAATAATACTATAATTTCACTAATATAACCCTTATCTTTCTAATGTAGCTCGGAATATACAAACCAAAGAAGTAATACAACTTTATACCAAGTTCTCGATATCATAACATACTCATCAACCTTAGTTCAAGTCTCAAATTCTCAATTCAACAAGATAGGGATACTTTCAAGCCCTCATGTAAATACATTATCGCAATTGAAGGCTTTATAAAGTTTGAAGGGAATATATAGCTACTTATTTCACAAATTGTTACACATCAAAATGTCACACTTAAGTGTTGCACCTATTTACACCTAAGTGTCGCAAGTGTCATAAAGTGTCGTATGCACCTTACTAAGTGTTGTATGCACTTCGTCAAGTGTTGTATGCACCTTAATACGTGTCACATGCGCTTTACTAAGTGTTGCAACCCCTTGACACCATGAAAGAACATTTGTCATAATCCCTATGTCATTTTCGAGGAATAAACCCATCATTTGAAATTCGAAAACATGCCTTTTACTTGGAATTTTGACCATTTTTTGAGGGTTTTGAAGGTCAATGCTCCCCTTCCCATGTATAGGGAGTGTTGAACCCTTACCAACTCTCTCCTTCCCATGCTTGGGGAGATTTTTCAATGCTCTGTGTTTAGTTCTGAGGGGGCGTTGATGTGGTCAAAGGAGTTTATAACCATCCCCCCCTTTTTTAAGGGAAGAAATCTGAGGAGATTCAAGTTTTTTTGGGTCGAGGATTCGAGTCACGCTACTTGGATCCATCCTAAGAAACCTCAAGAATCCAAATCCCAACTTATGGAGTAAAATCCTCAGCCATTTCCCAAAATATCTCATGGTGGTTAAGCCTCCCAATATTATATATTGAGGGAATTTCCATGGTCAAAGGGGAGGAATCCATTGAAGCATCATCATTTTGGTATCAATAAATTCATGAAATCACTGGACTAGAGAGATTGGAGAAGTTGTTTCAACATCAAAGGTGATTTTTAAGTTCTTTCTTTATTCTCTTTCCATTAATATAAACTTGTCCTATTCCTTTGAAGTTAATGTGTTGAAACATATACTTGTCTATTGTTCTTTCAGTCATCATAGATAGATATATTTTGTCTAACCACATAGAGTAGAAGAAGGATATTCCCTGTTGTCCATTGCAGGTCCTATCTTGCACCTAGGATCTTGGAGATCAAGGTCATAGGTTGGAGCAATGAGGATGACCATCGTAAAAAGGTATGCCACATTCTCTTCCTTCTCATTTTTGTTAGTCAAGATAGGTATAAAGGGAAGTTAGTGTCCATTTGTTTTCTTTTGTCTTTGGACCAAATAAGGGGTCTTGGTTCAAAGGGGGGTTCAACCTATCTGCAAGGTGAAATTTCTCCCAATAGAAAAAAGGTGACTCGATTAGTGATGAACTTTGAATAGTCTTCCCTTGGTTCATCTAGTCCTTGTTTATTATTTTTTTATGCTTGATTTTGAATCATTCCTATTTGATCTACTTCATTAATAAGTTTACATATTCATTGGCTTGATCTTTGTTGAGTCTGGGAAAATTTTGGTGTTTTTCCAATACTTACAGTCATCAATGCTCCCCCATAGTGTCTCACAGAGCGTTGATTACCATTATCAATTCTCCCCCATAGTGTCTTACAAAGAATTGACTCTTGTTCTATTAGGGTCCTAACCTGCACATAGGTAGAGCAATATATTCGGATGTAATAAAGGTCAATATTAATAAGGCCTTTCAATAAAATAGAATAAGGCAGATGTAAGAATACCTAATAGAAGCTTCCACTTCTAGAAGGATCTTCCTCTAGATGCTTCTCTTGATAGACATATTTAGTATAAATAAGGGTCGAGGGTATGAAAACCCTAGCTTGGAGATTATTGTAACAGAGCGTTGCTCGACTGGAGGTTTCCGCCTCAAAGAGGCATGTGAACATTGCTTTCTGAATCAAAGTGTTATTATTGTTGTTTTTCTTATATCATTTATGTGTTATTGTGGAGATTATGCTGGTTATATTACTGTTATTCTTCCATTTCTAGCATTTTATTTTTGTTCTGCATACTTTTTATATCTGGTATATTACAAATGGTATAAGAGCACTTTCCTTGGCAGAAATTGTGGGAATTTTTTTGCAGGGTAGAGACGTATTCCGGTGTCTTTAAGCCACAAATATCTATCGTTACGTGAATAAACCCATGGTTGAGGGATTCATACATGCAAGAAATACAAGTGGTTTTTAAGTGCACATATGTTGGCCACCCTTGTAACCCCTGTTGGTACCCCTTCGAGTGGTAGCGCATCAGAAAACACCTGTGTACGGATCGGCCTAGATTTCCTGAAGCCCTCTTTAGATAAACCAATCGACCACCTGACTACTATAGTGCCACTGAGAATAGCACTCGGGAATATACTCTTTGTTGGCAAATATTTAACAGACAGTGAATGCTTGTCATTGATGGAAAGTACAACAATGAAGATGGCATGAGTACAGAAAGTATGTAATAGATGGGCATTCAGACAGCGAATTCTTGTCATTGATGGAATTATGAGAAGACATTGTAGAGAAGATTCAAATAGCTCAGAAGAGATAGTGCAGAGGATTGTTGGAAAGAATAGCGATGGAAAAGATCAGCATGATCAGCAACAACAATGATTGTTGGATTAACAATTCAGAATTTTCGATGACAGTCAAATATCAATGTAGACAAGAAGAGCGCATAGATATGGAGGATATATCTCAAGCATTAGATCTGAGTGAGAGGATCGACCATCCTAGGATCCAAGAGAATATACACGATCTTTAAAAGTGAAAGGTGAAGCGAGTTTGCGAAATCTCAAAATCCTGATGTAGACACAATGAAGACTTGCGAAATCACGAAAATATTTTGAGCGTCAATACACCAAAAGACGTGGACTATTGATCTAAGCTCCATTTCGGAGTTTCACATATCATGACTTGGAGTGACAAGAACCTCCATTTAAGGAATCACGAGATTCAAATCCACGATGAGATCTGGACCGTAGATTCATCGAGATCATGAACCGTTGATCTAAGCTCCATTTCGGAGTTTCTCCTATCGCAACTTGGAGTGACAAGAACCTCCATAAAAGGAATCACGATATGCAAAATTGTGATTTAATCGTAGCCGTCAGATCAAGGTGTGATCTGGACCGTCGATCCAACTTCATTTCGGAGTTTCGCAGATCGCGACTTGGAGAGTCGAGATGCCTCATTTCCAGAATCGTGATATGTGAAATCGTGATTTAATCACAGCCATCAAATCAAGGTGTGATCTAGACCGTCGATCCAACTTCATTTTAGAGTTTCGCGGATCGGGACTTGGAGAGTCGATATGCCTCATCTCCAGAATTGTGATATGCGAAATCACGATATGATCTGAGCCATTGAATCAAGATCGGATCTGGACCGTCAAATCATAGGACAAGTCGCTTTCTTGGAGTCAACGGAGTATGGTGTGGAAAATCGCGAGATGTGAGATCACGATAAGATATGGACCATTGAATCTATGGAGATTCCAACCGTCGATCAGAATCAATGAAGTTTATAAAATCACAAAATATAAAGCGCCTTTTGGCACAGCCTATGGTCATCGCCGGTGGCTACGAGAAGGGAAGGAGTTAGTTCAGATAAGCTCCATTTCGTCATTTCGAGGATCGTGACTTGGAGAGTCGAGATGCCTCATCTCCATATTCACAAAATGTGAAATCACGAAAGCACTTTATGCATAAGCGCTTGGTCATAGCCATGGTCATATAAAGGAAGGAGCCAACATAGAAAAACTCTATTTCAGAGTTTCAAAACTCGTGACATGAATAGTCAAGATGCCTAATTGCAGAATCTCTGAATTGCAAAAGTGTGAAACGCATAAATCATGACAATATCATTTAGATCTAATCTAACGATGCAGATGAAACTAAAGGATATCGGAGGGCTATTGTTGCATGTCACAGTGTAAATTCCAGAAACCACTGATGGTTTCTACCAGAGGACTCAAAGACACTTCAGGGTGATTGACAGAGGAGATGAAGAGTCTCTGGGAATATTCAAGAGTAGTGAATATGCTCATGGAGGCGATTGACAACTGGATGAACATTGAAGCCTATAACTGGAACAGAGAAGGTGATCCTGACTGTCACAGAGAAGACAAAAAGTCTCAACTGCCAGAGAGGATGAGGAATCTCAACATAACATACAGTGATGTTGAACGAGTCGAAATACAACCAGAGAAGCTGAAGAGTCATGATGATGATCAGACAAAGCACTCAAATTGTGGAGGATATCGACGTGGTGTGAGTATGCAGAGGGATTGCACACATTGCATGCACAAGGTGCATAAAAGCTATAAATACACAGTGCAGAGAAGAGATGTATTGCTATTGTTGCTAGAATTGTTGTGGATGTTGTTGAAGGTGATTCATGCAAGAAGAAGGATCAGAGTGCAGTAGCTGAAAAGAATAGAAGAAGAACTGTGCAGCGAATGCACATGGCGCACAGAGCATAAAAGGAAGAAGAATAGAATGGGTAGTGGATGCATGCTGGAAGACAGTGAGGAAGTTTGAGTAGTAAAATATTGCAGAACAATGATGAGACTGGTAAGCTGTTATTGAACACTATATCACTATAATAGGTTTAAGTATTTCATATTCATAATCCATGGTGGTTGGGAGGTTCTAGGGAGGACTGGTGTCCTCAGAGGTTTAAGCGGGGGCTTGAACACAGGGAGTTGGTGCTTCCTTCTAGTTGGTGCTAGAGAAACCAGGGAGTTGGTGCTTCCTTCTAGTTGGTGCTAGAGAAACCAGGGAGTTGGTGCTTCCTTCTAGTGGGTGCTAGAGAAAAACAAAGAGTTGGTGCTCTCAGCAAGTTGCATCTTGCAAAACATAGGTTGTATCCTCACAATGAGTTGGTGCTCAAATGTATGATAATGTATAGAATGTAAATAATACTTATCATATAAAGAAGAAGAGGTTTTTACCCTATATGGGTTTCCTTGGGAAATATCTGTCTCTTTGTTTCTCATATATGTGACTGATGTTGAATGTGTCATTGTTTACTTCCTTGCATTAGTGTGATCATCATTGAGTGCCTTGTAAATATTTTAAAAGAAGCATAATTGTTTAAGCACGGTAACATCTTATTCACTCCCCCCTCTCAGTTGTCCAACAGTTGGTATCATAGCCAACCCATTTTATCTAAGGATAGACCCTAGATCTTAAACATGTCAAGCCATGAAGGAAATTCAACCAATAAGGCCCCTCTGTTCAATGGAACAAACTTTGCCTTCTGGAAAGTTAGAATGAGAACCTACATAATGTCGTTAGGTGTGGATGTTTGGGATGTGGCATATACTGGATATGTAAAGTCAGTTGTGCTAGCTAATAAGGATGAAAAACCATAATTTAGCTTCAACGCTAAGGCTCTAAATGCTATCTTGAGTGAGCTTGCAAAAGAAGAATTTGTAAAAGTTATGCACCTAGGAACTGCCAAAGAAATGTGGGACAAAATCATTAGCAGTTATGAGGATAATGAGAAGGTAAAGGATGCAAATCTTCAAACCTACAGAATACAGTTTGAACAATTGAAGATGAAGGAAGATGAAACTGTTGGAAAATACTTTCAGAGAGTAGAAGAAATTGTAAATGCAATGAAGGCACTTGGTGAAACAATTGATGAACCTTCTTTAGTTCAGAAAATCTTGAGATCTCTCCCAGATAAGTTCAACCCAAAGGTCTCTTCTATAGAATAACTTAATGATCTAAAAACCTTGGAGTTTGATCAACTGCTAGGAACATTGACTTCATATGAAATAAGAATAGTTAAAGATAAACCCACCTCCAGAGAAGCATCATTTAAAGCAGACAAGAATGAGGATTCTTAGCACGATGAAATTGAAGAAAAATTTGTGAAGAGACTAAAGAAGGGATTAAGTAAATACAAAGGTAAACTACCTTTCAAATGTTTCAACTATGGTAGGATAGGTCATTTTGCAAATAAATGTCCCCACAAAGGAAAGGATCAGACATGTGATGATGAGGAGAAGTACAAACACAAAAATTTCTTTAAAGAGAAAAACTTTAAGAAGAAAAGTATGTGCGTAAACAATGACGATGATCCTTCAGATGGTGAATAAGATGACTCCTCTATTGAAGATAAACTAAATGAATTCATACTTATGGACAAAGAGGATTATGATAATAAAATCACAGGGAGTGATGAAGAAGAAGTTGTGGTTGACATGGAAGGAGAATTGATCAGTGCACTAGAAGAGATTGGTAGACTAAGAATCAAGAATAGAAAGCAAAGACAATTTTTGATACAGTTCAAGAAAGAGAGTAAAGAACCTGATGAAGACCTTGTCTTACTAAAAGTAGAATTGGAAGAGGCAAAGAAAATTGAAGAGATTCTAAAACAACAACTATCAGAAAATAATGCAAGATGTGAAGCATTAGAACAAGAAGTAGTGAAAACGAGGAAAGAAATGGAGAAGTTTCAATCCTTGTATAATCAGAATCTGTCAAGTATCAAAGCCTCAGAAGGATTGGCCACCATTCTGAATTAGCAAAGGAATCCAAAGCTTAAAATAGGCTTGGGTTATGAAGAGGGATCAAGCAGTGGTAAGCCAGGAAATTAAGAACCCATCAAGTTTGTCAAAAGTACAACCAATGACAATAACAAACCTGCAAAAACAAAGGAAGACAATCAGTCGCCCAAGTCGAGTAAGGTAAAATATGTCAGATCTGAATCTGTAGAACAAAGAAGTAGTGCACTCACTGTTGAAAGACATCATCAGCCTGGAAGAAATCGATTGGATCAAAGAAGAAAACCATTTTCCAAGTACAAAGAATTTTTCTATGGCTATTGTTACTACTATGCTAACTTTGGTCACAAAGCTATAAATTGTTCCTTAAGACTTAGATATGAGCAATTAAGATTTCAAAGGAATAAATACTTTCCACAACAAAGAATGATGCATCTAAGAAACAAACCTTCACTGGTTGCCAATTGCCAAATTAAGTCCAAGGATATGCAACTAAAGAGGTCAAGAAATAATCAACAGTCAATGAGTAGACAACGTTGCACCAATAAGTTTGACCTGTTGAACAATGAGATTGAATGCTACATCTATCATAACTATGGACACAAATCTATTGACTGTCATCTAAGGGAATATGAACCAAATTCGAAATCCCCTGCTGAAAATGTTAAGTTTTGGAAGAAGAAGGAAAGTGACAAGTGTGGATTAGTGTTGTCCACTCAAAGAAAAATGAATCCTTGGTATATAGACAGTGGATTCTCCAAAAACATGATGGGAGACAAAGGAAAGTTTCTATCTCTAAGTGAAAGAAAATCAGGAAATGTAACCTTTGGAAATGATGCTCAAGGGAAAATAAAGGGAAAATGGATGGTGAGCTTAAGTAATGGAAAAGGAAAAGCCCAAGATGTTCTACTTGTGGATGGGTTGAAACATAATCTTCTCAGTGTAAGTCAAATGTGTGACAAAGGATGCGAAGTGGTGTTCATATCTAAGGACTGCAAGATAAAATATGTAACCTTGGGACAAGTGGTGGCCAAAGGCATAAGGACAGAAAATAATGTATATGTGTTGAAAGAAAATAGAGAAGAATGTCATCTAAGTAGACATGATGAAAGTTGGTTATGGAATAGGAGACTTGGACATCTAAAATTTTACCACTTAATCAAACTCAAAAAACTCAAGGCATTAAAAGATCTTCTGAGGATATCAAATCCCCAAGATTCAATGTGTAAACCCTGCCAAGTAGGGAAGCAAAACAGGACACAGTTTAAGTCCAAGAGTTTTACTTCAACAAAAAAAACACTCCAACTAGTTCATATGGATTTATGTGGACCATCAAGACAGGAAGGAACAGGGAAAGAAAACTACTTCATGTTGATTATCGATGATTACTCCAGACTTACTTGGGTTGCCTTTCTCAAAGAAAAAGCTGAAGCATTTGAGAAGCTTAAAATATTTAAGGCTTTAACTGAGACTCAAACAGGGAAGAGGTTAAAGGCAGAAAGATCAGACTGGGGAGAAGAGTTTATGTCAAGAGACTTCAAGGAATTTTGCGATGAGCATTGGATCAAGAGAGAATACACAATCCCAAGAACTCCATAACAAAATGGAGTAGTTGAGAGGAAAAACAGAACAATGCAAGAAATGGCCAGGTCAATGATGAATGAGAAGAACATTGGTCAAACCTACTGGGTAGAAGCAATACACACAACACCATGTTCTTAACAAAGCCCGCCTTAGACCACAAAGTGACAAGACACCTTATGAATTATGGTTTGGAAGACCTGCCTCAATCAAACACTTCAGAGTCTTTGGGAGTAAATGCTACATAAAGAATAACGATGATAACCTCGACAAATATGATGACAAGGATGATGAAGGTATCTTCTTAGAGTATGCTACAAACAGTAAAGGATATAGATGCTATAATAAGAGGCTGCATAAAATGGTTGACTTTATTGATGTAAAAATTGATGAAGGAATCCCAACAAGAGAGGTATACAGTAATGAGTATTCTACATAAGACATAGCTAAAGCTAAAGATGAACAGGTCCAAGAATCAGAAAATGAAGGCTCTGAATCAGAGGAAGACTCGGACACTTAGACAGACTCAAATCAATAGTCAACTACAAATTCCTCCTCCAGAATCATTCAAAAGAATCATCCTGCAAGTCAGATAATTGGAGAAAAAGACAAAGGTGTACAAAACAAGAGAAAGCTAATCAAAACCACCGAACAATCTCATATAGCTTTCATATCCATGATGGAACCCAAGAATTTTAATGAAGCCAACAAAGATGACCACTGGGTTAAAGCAATGAATGAAGAACTTGATCAAATTGAGAAAAACAATATGTGGGAGATGGTTCAAAGACCTGAAGGTAAAAATGTCATTGGCTCCAAATGGATCTTTAAGAATAAGTTGAATGAGCAAGGACAAGTTATCAAGAACAAAGCGAGGTTAGTCTGTAAAGGCTATGCTCAGATAGAAGGACTGGATTTTGATGAAACATTTGCACCCATAGCAAGATTAGAAGCTATCATAATGTTTCTTGCCTATGCTTGTCATAAAATATTTAAAGTCTACCAAATGGATGTCAATTCATCCTTTCTAAATGGATATTTAAGTGAAGAAGTCTATACGGAACAACCAGAGGGGTTCAAACTATCTGATAACCCTGACTTAGTATGGGAGCTGAAGAAAGATTTATATGGTTTAAAATAAGCCCCTCGAGCCTGGTATCACAGACTGGATACATATCTCAAAGACAAAGGGTTCAAGAGAGGAAAAACTAACAACAATATGTATATTAAAACAAAGGATAATGATTTTATCATTGTATTGGTCTATGTAGATGACACCATCTTTGGATGTAATAAGGATTCATTAGTATAATGGTTTGCTTCTGCCATGGAGTCTGAATTTGAAATGTCTATGATAGGAGAACTGTCACTTTTTCTTGGTCTGCAAATTACTCAGAGGTCCGAAGGGATGTTCATTTCTCAAGAAAAATATCTAAGAGAAGTGATGAAAAGGTTTCAAATGGAAGATTCTAAACCTGTGGGTACATCTATGGTAACTGGATGTAAATTAAGAAAGGATGATGATTCACCTGATGTTGATTAAAGGTCATATTGATCAATGATAGGCAGCCTATTGTACATCATAGCATCTCGCCCAGACATAATGCATGTTGTAGAAATGGTAGGAAGATATTAGGCTGCACCTAAACAAAGTCATTTGCAAGCTGTCAAAATGATATTCAGGTGTTTGAAGGGAATAATGACGTATGGTCTGTGGTATCCCAGAAATAAGAATTTTCAGTTAACTGCTTATTCAGATGCAGATTGGGCAAACTGTGTTGATGAGAGAAAAAACACGAGTGGAGGAGCATTCTTTCTGGGTGAATCATTAGTAGCATGGCTTGGTAAAAAGAAAGGATCCATTTCATTATCAACTACAGAGGCATAATACATTGTTGTTGCTACTTGTTGCACACAAATTTTATGGATGATACAAACTCTTGCAGATTTGAAGGTAACTTACACTAATCCCATTCCAATTCACTATGATAACACCAGTGCCATTAATGTCTCCAAGAATCCTGTTCTTCATTCCAAGACCAAGCATATTCCAATAAAGTACCATTTTCTCAGAGAACAAGTTACAAACAGAATTGTTCAGCTGAATTATATTCCTTCCACAGAACAGATTGTCGATATCTTTACTAAACCATTAGCAACGATCCCTTTTGGATATCTTTGTCAAAAGTTGGGGGTTATAATTTATTCTACCTAATCTGATCACCTGGTCAGGGGGAGTACTTATTGAATATCTGGTGTATTTCCAAGATGCTCATAGTTGACAGGGGGAGTATGTACTGCAATAGCTCAGGAAGAGCATGTTTCTTCTTTGACATTGATGTTAAAGGGGGAGAAAAGAGTTTGGGAGGAGAGTATGAATGCATGTGGGTGCTTGTGTTGCCATCAATGCCAAAGGGGGAGATTGTTGGAAAATATTTAACAGACAACAAATGCTTGTCATTGATGGCAAGTACAACAATGAAGATGGCATGAGTACAGAAAGTATGTAATAGATGGGCATTCAGACAGTGAATGCTTGTCATTGATGGCATTATGAGAAGATGCTATAGAGAAGATCTGAATAAGCTCATAAGAGATAGTGCAGAGGATTGTTGGCAAGAATAGCAATGGCAAAGATCATCATGATTAGCAACAACAGTGATCATTGGATCAACAATTCAAAATTCTCGATGACGATCAGATCTCAATGTAGACAAGAAGAGCATGCAAATATGGAGGATAGATCTCGGGCGTTAGATACGAGTGCGAGGATCGACCATCCTAGGATCCAGGAGAATCTGCACGATCTTGAAAAGTGCAAGGTGAAGCAAGTTCGCAAAATCTCAAAATCTCGATGCAGACACAATGAAGACTTGCGAAATCACGAAAAGATCCTGACCATCAATACACCAAAAGACGTGGACCGTTGATCTAAGCTCCATTTCGGAGTTTCGCCTATCGCGACTTAGAGTGACAAGAACCTCCATTGAAGGAATCATGAGATGTGAATTCACGATGAGATCTAGACCGTAGATTCATCGAGATCATGAACCGTTGATCTAAGCTCCATTTTAGAGTTTTGCCTATCACAACTTGGAGTGACAAGAACCTCCATCGAAGGAATCGCGATATGAGAAATCACAATTTAATCATAGTCGTCAGATCAAGGTGTGATATAGATCATCGATCCAACTTCATTTTGGAGTTTCGCAGATCACGACTTGGAGAGTCGAGATGCCTCATCTCCAGAATCGTGATATGCGAAATCGCGATTTAATCGTAGCTGTCAGATCAAGGTGTGATCTGGACCGTTGATCCAACTTCATTTTGGAGTTTCATGAATCGCGACTTGGAGAGTTGAGATGCCTCATCTCCAGATTTGCGATATGTGAAATCATGATATGATCCAAGCCATTGAATCAAGATCAGATCTGGAATGTCGAATCATAGGACAAGTCGTTGACTTGGAGTCAACGGAGCATGGTGTGGAAACTCATGAGATGCGAGATCACGATAAGATCTGGACTGTCGGATCTATGGAGATTTTAACCGTTGATCAGACTCAATGAAGTTTATAAACTCATGAAATATAAAGCGCCTTTTGGCACATCCTATGGTCACCACCAGTGGTTACGAGAAGGGAAGGAGTCAATTCAGATAAGCTCCATTTCGGCATTTTAGGGATTGTGACTTGGAGAGTCGAGACACCTCATCTCTAGATTCACGAAATTCGAAATCGCAAAAGCAATTTATGTATAAATGATTGGTCATAGACATGGTCATATAAAGGAAGGAGGCAACGTAGAAAAAATCTATTTCAGAGTTTCAGAACTCGTGACATGAAGAGTCAAGATGCCTCATCGTAGAATATTCGAATTGAGAAAGTGTGATATGCATAAATCATGACAATATCCTTCAGAGCTAATCCAACGGTGCATATGAAACTGAAGGAGATCGGAGGGCTACTGTTGCATGTCATAGTGTAACTGCCAGAAACCACTGATGGTTTCTACCAGAGGAATCGAAGACACTTCGGGGTGATTGACAGAGGAGATGAAGAGTCTCTGGGAATCTTCAAGAGCAGTGAAGATGCTTGTGGAGGTGATTGAAAACTAGGTGAGCATTGAAGCCTGTAACTGGAACAGAGAAGGTGAGCTCGACTATCATGGAGAAGTCGAAGAGTCTCAACTGCCAGAGAGGTTGAGGAATCTTAGCATAACATACAGTGATGTTGAATGAGTGGAAAGATGGCCAGAGAAGCTGAAGAGTCATGATGATGATCAGACAAAGAACTTGATTTGTAGAGGATATCGACACAGTGTGAGTATGCAGAGGGATTGCACACATTGCATGCACAAGGTGCACAAAAGCTATAAATACACAGTATAGAGAAGAGATGCGTTGTTGTTGCTGCTGGAATTGTTGTGGATGTTGTTGAAGGTGATTCATGCAAGAAAAAGGATGAGAGTGCAATTGTTGAAAATAATAGAAGAACTGTGCAGCAAATGCACATGGCACATAGAGAATAAAAAGTAGAAGAACATAATGGGTAGTGGATGCATGCTGGAAGACAATGAGGAAGTCGTAGTAGTAAAATATTGCAGAACAGTGATGAGACTGGTAAGCTGTTATTAAACACTATATCACTGTAATAGGTTTCAGTATTTCATATTCATAATCCAAGGTGGTTGGGAGGTTCTAGGGAGGACTGGTGTCCTCATAGGTTCAAGTGGGGGATTGAACACAGGGAGTTGGTGCTTCCTTCTAGTTGGTGCTAGAGAAACCAGGGAGTTGGTGCTTCCTTCTAGTTGGTGCTAGAGAAACCAGGGAGTTGGTGCTTCCTTCTAGTGGGTTCTAGAGAAAAACAGAGAGTTGGTGCTCTCAGCAAGTTGCAGCTTGCAAAACAAAGGTTGTAGCCTCGCAATGAGTTGGTGCTCAAATATATGATAATGTAAAGAATGTAAATAATACTTATCATATAAAGAAGAAGAGGTTTTTACCCTATATGGGTTTCCTTGGGAAATATTTGCCTCTGTGTTTCTCATATATGTGACTGATGATGAATGCGCCATTGTTTATTTCCTTGCATTATTGTGATCATCATTGAGTGCCTTGTAAATATTTTAAAAGAAGCATAATTGTTTAAGCACGGTAACAACTGATTCACCCCCCCCTCTTAGTTGTCCAACACTCTCTAGTACCTGGGTAGTTGAGTAGTACAGCTAAGGGTACAGTCTATCCTCCTTAGTTAGTTCCCTAAGATATTGGGCCGAGTACTATTGTTGGACCCCGCACGTATATCAGAGAGCTATAGCACAAGGAAAACCCTTGTCTGTAGAACCCTTGAATAACTAACACTTGGGGGATAGAAACATAAACAAATTAAAACAAACAAGATCTATTGTCGTGCAACTGTGTTCAGGTTTCCAAATCACTACACTTTCGTACTAGTTAATAATTTGGGGATTTCATTGTAGCGGTATTCTTCAGATCGGAGTATAACTTTGTAGGTGTAAAAAAAAAGTCTAGAAATTTTTTCACCATTATTTGAGACCTATTCCATTGGATTCATCTCTTTTCCCTTATCACATTCATCCATATCATTTTTTGGCAAATTTTTTGACCGTCGCCCGCCCCTTTTCAGTTCGTCAAGAATGGCTACAAGATCCCAAAAGTTCACATCTGATCCAGCAATTGTAGACCAATGCTCCAACTCCCCCAGGGTACTCTTGGCTCCAGGATGAGCTTTGATACAAAGGCCATTTGTATTTAAGTAAACAATCAAATATTAAATCCACGATACTTTCTGAGCTTCATGCTACACCCACAGCGAGGCACTCCGGGTTCACCAAAACCTATGATAGGGTCAAATGTTCTTTTTTGGGGGATGGTATGAAACAAGAAATCTGTAATTTTGTCGTTGAATCTGATGTGTGTCAATGCAACAAGGGATAAACACTCAAATATCCGGGCACACTACAACCGCTTCTGATTCCACCTGATATCTGGAAGGATATCTCTATGGAATTTATTACCGACTTACCCAAATCCGGAAATAAATCAGTCATAATGGTGGTTGTCGAACGCCTTTCCAAGTATACTCATTTTTACGCTCTTCAAAACCCATTTAATGCATCCACGGTGGCTCAAATTTTCATGGACCAGGTCTTCAAGCTTCATGGCATGCCACACTCTATTGTTTCTGATCATGACCCAACTTTCACAAGAAATTTTTGGAAAGAACTGTTCAAGCTATAGAGCACCCAATTGCATATCAACACAGATTATCATCCCCAGACTGATGGTCAAACGAAAGTTTTCAACAAGTGTTTGGAAACATATATGAGGTGTTTTTCCTCTGAAAAGAAAAATCAGTGGGCTCAATGGTTACCCCTAGTTGAATGGTTGTACAACACTTCCTACCATACAGCTACATGCATGACTCATTTTGAAGGGGTATATGGACAGAAGCCACCTTCAGTTCTCTCATACTTACCGAGTACCTCAAAAGTCTAGGGGGTTGACCAAACACTTACAGTTCAAGAGAATATTCTCCGTACCCTCAAAGAGAACTTGGTCATGGCATGAAATCACATGAAGAAACAAGCAGATCAAGGTCGCTCTGAATGTCAATTTGCAGAAGGGGATCAGGTGTTTTTGCAACTGCAACCATACAAGAAAAATTCCCTCAAGGTCGAGCATTTTTAGAAGCTATCACCCAAATTTTATGGTACTTATATAGTTCTCAAGTGTGTGGGACAAGTCACCTATCAGTTAGCTTTTCCTAGTCATTCGAAGCTACATCCTGTTTTTCATGTTTCATGCTTAAAGAAGGTGATTGGAACTAGGTGCCGAATTCAAACCAAGCTTCCTGAGTTAGCTGAAGAAGGATCCATTTGGCTATAGCCAAAAGTAGTTTTGGACCAGCATGAGAGTTGCCTGTGTCAGAGAACCATCAAGGAAGTGCTAGTCCAATGGAAATATACAACTCCAGCAGATGCCACTTGGGAACCAACTACCATTCTGCAACAGTTTCCACATCTCAATCCTTGAGGACAAGGTTGTTTTTAAGGGGGCGGACATGTTAGGGTCCTAACCCGCACATAGGTAGAGAAATATATTCGGATGTAATAAAGGTCAATATTAATACGACCTTTCAATAAAATAGAATAAGGTGGATGTAAGATGACCTAATAGAAGCTTTCGCTTCTAGAAGGATCTTCCTCTAGATGCTTCTCTTGATAGACATATCTAGTATAAATAAGGGTCAAGGGTATGAAAACCCTAGCTTGGAGATTATTGTAACAGAGTGCTTCTTGACTGGAGGTTTCCCCCTCGAAGAGGCCCGTGAACATTGCTTTATGAATCAAAGTTTTATTTCTGTTGTTGTTCTTATATCATTTATGTGTTATTGTGGAGATTATGCTGGTTATATTACTATTATTCTACCATTTCTATCATTTTATTTCTGTTCTGCATAATTTTTATATCTGGTATATTACATGTTCAACTCCTTGTCTCCCTTGTTACAAGAGCGTTGATCTCCTCTTTTGCTTGGTTTCAAGAAATATTTCCCTATTTTTCTCAGTCCCCTGATTGGAGGCTTTGTTCCATAGTCCTATATGTTTGGTTTTGACTTTGTTTGCCTAAGAGATTCACATTTATCACTTCTTTTACCTCCCTTGAGTTTTCAAATTCTTTAAGTTATGAAATTGTATGATTACCTTGGGCTAACAATATCCATTGGTGTCTTCCTTCCAGTAGTCTGATCTTAATCCTGAAAGTCTTTAGATTTTTGATAACTTAATTGTTTTTTAAGTTTTCATTAACTTGAAATTGTAAAGGTTTCTTTGTTTTGAGTTTCTTTGTTTCCTTGTTTAGAAATATTTAGTCTTTTGAATTCTTAAGAATCTATTGTTTGCTTCAACCCAGCCTTAATCTTTGATTTCTAGTACTCATTTTTTAGGATTTCAAAGAGTGAGCTTGTTCTTTCTCTTTTATGTAATTTGAGTTCTTGATTGAACAAGTTATCTCACGCTTGATTTCTTTTAGTTCTCATCAAACTTATGAGTGCACTTTGTTTGGTTTCTTTTTTATTTGTGTTCCTTTGTGTAAAACATTGATTTCTTTCATTCTCATTGAAATATAGGAAGAATACAAGTTTTTCATTTGAAGATATTGTATTTCACATACAATCAAACAAACAAAATTTCTACATTCTTAGGGATTTTGTTTTGGTACATGTTTTGAAACATCTAGTCTTGTATTTTCTTTAGGATTTTGGATTTGTTTGATATTTTGGCCTAATTTTGGAAATTTGAATGATATTGAATGCTTGTTAAGAAGAAAAGACCTTGTCTCCTTCTCATAGATAGAATTCATTTAAAATAAATGATTGCATTTAATTCTTTTTGCATTCTATTGGAGTTGAGTCTCACACATCATTAGTTTCATCTACATGGACCTCTATGAGAAACAAATCCATTAAAATCAACCAACGCGCTAATAAAATCAACTAGACATTTTTGGTTTATAGCACAACAACAATAGCATAGGATTAAAATATTTGGACTAGGCAAAGTGAGTAAATTGTCCAATATTACTAAACAAGACTGCAGAAAACTAAAGAGTGAGCAAATCCAACTGTCATATAGGAATAGTCGAGAAAACCCTCTAACATAGGGGATAAATGCGAGTTTGTGTGCATAAGAGTAGTGGATATTACCCCTCCAAATCATGACCAATCCTAGAGGAAAGAACATATATTGGGGGTTTTTATTGAGAAACTATTGATTTCATTTGGTCTCGATGCTTCGCGAATATTGAATCCATTTGGGGTCCTCGGGAGTCTTACCGATCCACTTGTATTTATTTCTCTTGAGGAGCTTCATACATTGTTATCCTACCCATGCATCTGGTCCTGCCTGTCAATTGTACCCTCTTGGAGGCTGACTGTGAGTCGGTAACCTTAGTAGCCTTTCCTAGGTATATACAGAGGTGTCTGTGGGGGGATTCCCATGATACCTAGGGAAATCATCATATCACACTTTCAGTACCCTTGGAGGGTGAACTTATGAAGTAAGGTTTTCTTTCACTAAGAAGGGTTGTTATGTGGAGGTCAGGGTAACTACTTTTCATATCTTCACTAACTGCTTGATATGCCATCTTCGAATGATCCTTCTACTATTTCTTGGTTGATTACCTGCAGATTTTTTTTAAAGTTGTGTTCTTTCGAAGTTCATAGTTAGCATTAAGGATTGTTTTTTTACTTTCACCATGGCCGATCAAGGGCTTTGATGATACAATTGAATGCAAGGTTGGATCGTGAAGTTCAGGAACCTCAACATGACCCTTCTTATGAAGGAATGGTCAAAGAAAAAACTTATGAATTCGGGAGTGTAGCTCTGGGAAGTGGTCAACAAATGAAAGAACTAGTCACAACCTTCATGGAAGGACTTGTATATTATGTAAATCCTCCTTTAACTAATCCACTTGGTCTATTACTCATTGAACAACAATCCATGAGATTTCTCGATGCTTATTTTTCTTACTATTTACTGGCTAGTTCAACCACTAGCCAATATTTTGGCATGAACCCATCGACATTTGGTTTTCCATAGGGATTGGTAGTTTCACCTCCACTATCCACAACTCCTTTAGTTGACCCTAAAAGAGCACAAATCACTATTTCTAGTTCTTCTTCTTTACTGGGAACATTCATGACCTGGTTTACTCTGACACAACCACTTGTGAGTACATTTCCCTCTGCACATGAGTCGGGTAATATTACTACATTACTAATCCCACATATGAACACACCAAGTGTTTTACTTGTTCATCCCATAATTCATATGTCCAACAGTAAATTCATTTAAATAACCACATTTACACAAGCTACTCAATCTGCATATCCAACTTTACAAATGGGGATTTCTCCTATACCCTTCACTAGAGGTCAATATTTATCTACAGGTTAACATTTTGTTGGGGGGAAACCCTTATCCATGGGGAAAAATCTTATGTGGAGGACACAACAAACTGAGGGGAAATCCACTCCTATAAGTTCTTCCATCCCTACTACTATTGGCCTGTATCTTAGACAACCATATTCAAGAGTTTAAAATCCTTTATGGGGTCAACCTAATCAAGTGGGTATTCCTCTGCAAGGAACGTTTCCCAATCAAACTATGAACCCCATGATTCCAACACATCATCCCCCTCAAACACATTATATGGGATGCCCATCGAGCCAAACTCTATACATGGGGGGGTCTTTAGGTCAACCACAGTACATGGGAGGACACTCACATCAACCACACTACATGGGGGGTCATCCATAGTACATGGGAGGACCATATCATTTTTCCATCCTGTCATAGCCTATATATGGTCATGTTGGTGTTCCCATGTCACATGGTTACTACCAATATCCATAGGCTAATCAACAACTTCAATTCTTGGCTACATTAGATCTACATGATCTTTCACATTTGACCAATAATCCCATACTGCATGCCCCATTTTGGCCTCCAATCCCTACCAAACTACCATTTGATATCCCAAAATTTGACGGAAGACCTAGAGAAGACCCTAATAACCACGAAATGACCTTTCATATTTGGTGTTCTTCAAACTCTTTGATGGATGACTCCATTAATTTAATACTTTTCCTGAGAAGTCTCATAGGATTGGCAACCAAATGGTATATCGAGCTGTCATGAAACTCCTTTGGTGACTTTAATACTTTAACTATGGATTTTTTGACACATTTCTAGCTGTCAATTTGATATGATACCGGTACAGAGATTTTGACTTCTCTTAGGAAATCCACTTCCACTCACATTTATGATCATATTCATGAGTGGAGGAGGCAACGATGGTTAATTAAAGATACCACTCTAGATCAATTCTAGGAATATTTGTTAACCAAGTCACTTTTTCCACCCATCGCTAGAGATGTTTCCATGGGAGATGTTGTCAGTAAGGAGCAAACCATCAGTCATGCTCAATATTTTGACTTTGAATATTCCCAGTCTGACACACTTTACGATATGATCCCTGACTCTCCTCAATCGTCGAATGATCCATCAATACCTTCTATAGAAGCCCATGATTATCGCATGACAGGTTCTGCTACCAAAACTGGTCCCTCTCCTATGAAAACCTTCGAGGTGAATGTAGTCCATTTCACTTCATATCAACAACTTGGAGATAAGAATAATAACAAGGGTAAATCCAAGAATTCTTCTAACACACAGGAGAGTACAAAAACTATTGATACTCAATTGAAAAGGAAAGATAAGTTTTCCTGAATGATTTTTGCAGAGGACCAATACACAAAATACATCCCTCATCGAGAGGAAGTTGCTAAATTTTTGAAGGGTACCTCCCTACCTGGAGTATTAACTAAATCTTTTTTGATTTAGTAGAAACAAATGGTTGCGTAAAATCCTGCCCCTCCGCAAGGTGGAAACATAAGTCATCCTCACCATGAGGATGTTTCCTCAAGTGCTCAAGTCCTTATGTGTAATGGGACAGTTAGTTTAAAAACCAAAGCTAAGACTTATGACTCCTCTAGATAATCATTCCAATGGAGGTCCTACTAATAACCCCTCCACTTCCACTCATCCTCCATCCTCTTCCCCTCTTCAGATCGAGAGGCTTGTTTCTTATTTAGGGTTGTGCCCGCACAAGGGCACAATTCAAAAGTCGATTTTCCATCCAAGTGTATGTGCTACTCAAAACTAAAACATTGTTGAATATTTGGTGCAAGCACCTTGTGCTATGTTGATGCTTTAATTTCTACAAAGTTGTCCAAGCCAAAGTAGAACCCTATTATCAACCATTGGAGTTGTGTTTCCAGAGGCGCCAAATATGATTATTTTAATTTGGACTATTTTCAACTGAGGCTTTCCTACCACCTAGCATTCCAAATTCAAGCTATGTTTCATGGGAGAACATGCATTACACCATTTTTGATGAAGGATATTCCACATGTGTCATGTCTTTGTCATGTTGGAGATTCATTAGTTCTCCTAAACTTAACTAGTCTCCTACCATCCTTAAGGTGTTCGATGGACGTGGTTTCCAACCTTACGAACTCTTGAAATATTTAGTTTTGGAATTAAAGGGAAAATTATTTTGTCTCAACATTGAAGTGGTTGAGGTGCCACTAGATTATAATTAATTTCTTCATCGCAGTTGGTTCTATGCAATGAATGCCATCACTTCTTTAGTTTTTTACATTTTGCAAATTCCCCATCAAGGTAAAATTGTGACTATTGAACAACTTGATTATTGCACTCCAAATATCCATAATTATTCAACGAATAATATCCCTTTCCTTGGACATCCCGATCTTAAGTAAAAAAAAATTGGGGTAGATATCCTCAATTATTCCTGACTCATGGGAGTTTTTTCCTTACCTCCCCTTGATCCCCCACATGAGGTTTCCACATTAAACACGATTAAAACTATGGTGAAATGATCCTATAAATCATTCGATCCTTGGGTAGTTCCTATCCCATACTCCACTATAGCATCATGTCTACCACAATATATGGTACCTAAACCTTCCCTTCCTCTTTTTGTCCCCATTGATCCTATTTCTTCCTCCCTCTCTGGTGAACCTATCTCTATTAGTAGCCAGGAGTCTACGCGAGTGTAGAAGACAAGTCAAGAGACGAATTGAAGCTTGGGAGACATGTATCCAACCTATAGGCATCATATTGAAGTCAAACCACCAATGTATTGTGATTATTCCAGGGGAAATGTACCAACCTATAAACACTATGTTGGGAAAAAAATTGGCCAATAGGTATCAATCAATGTACCAACCTCTTGACATCATGTTGGGAAGAGGCCCATTCATGGGTATTACTCTGAGAATAGTTTATTCTCCTTTTCAATATTGTTAAAAAATGAAACCAACCTTGAGAAAATTTCTCGTTTCTGTGTCAATATTGTTAAAAAACTAAACAGAGGATTTTCGAGCACAGTTTCATTCTATGTTTCAATATTGTTAAAAAATGAAGTAGAATATGAGCATACTCCATCGTTTCTCTAGATCATTAAACCATGAAGAGTCATATTTTGAGTGGTAGTTTACCCCTTTTAGACCTTGTAATACTAACTACAAAAAAAGTATACTCTAGTCAATCATGACTAGAAGAGTTCTCCATTGTATTGTTTTTCACTTTTTCAGGATTGGGGGACTAAATTTACGAAAAAGAACACCCATGGAGTATTTTTTAATATCTTTTCACACACTCTAACCATGAAAATACCATTGAGTTTTCCTTCTTTGGACTCATAAAGCATGCATTGAAGGTCCCATATGGGGTAGAACCCATCCTTCTTTAGGTTTCTTAAACATATGATGAGGGACTCATTGAATATGAGCTATACCGAGCATCTGGTATCCTCCTCAAGCTCATTAAAAAATAAAGATATTCTCACCAATCATGGTGGGGAAAAAATTGAAGGAAGTGGGTTACGTTTTTTGGAAAGCAGCATGGAAGTTTTTTGTCGTCACCCTTGAACATGGCACTTGTTTGTGTCTCTTCTTACAGTTGGTAATTTTCTTATCTCTGAGTCATACCAATCTTATGAGTCCTCATACTCCTTCATCTCACCCGAAGAGTTCCCCAGTGATCATAGCATTGTGTTTTGGTCTATCTCTCAGTTGAGTCAATTCTTCCAAGTCACTTGTCATGCCTCACAATGTTCAAGGAAAGTTTCATCTCAAACCATACATTCTGCAATATTACCACCTTTCATCCTCATGTTAGTACTCACCCATTTGATCTATATTACATTACTTTCCTGTGTCTGTTTCGTGTCGATGATGGGGGATACATCATTTCCCTCCTTTGATGAGTTTGTTCTTGTCGAATTCAACAAATTATCCAAGAATTAGACCTAAAAACTAGTTAGTACCTTGGATCCTACATGTCTCAATGGTAGGTTTCCTCGCCTTCAACCGTAGGTTTACACCATTGGCCTCTTATCAAATGATTTTGCAGATGTTCTACTTCATATCATTTATTCACATTCTCTAGAATGTACTAGGGTACCTATGTAGTCATTTTCATCATTGGTGATTTCCCTCACACTCGTTAATGGCATACATCAATGATTGGTAATCAAGTGGTTTCTACCTTGTTTGACATCAAGTCATCTATTCACATGGCTAGAATCATACTATTTCAGGATCGGAATGAATACCCTGGGTTGGTCACTCACTTTGTTATGTGCTTTACCCAAGATTTGATGGACATCATTTAAATATGTAAGAGATTCCATTATAACCACCATATTGGTAATCTAACTAATGTATATGTTTTCACATAGATCCACTTTGAATTGGTATGTGGTGATGTTTTTGACATATCATAGCTCCACTGTGTATTCTTTCTTGGATGTGATCAGATCATATCATGGAGGTATAGATCCACATTGTATTGTCGATTTCCATATCCTTAGTCAGTATTTTCATGGATCCGTAGTGTATTTTTTAGCGGCCATGCTTTGAGTAGTTTTGTATTCTAAGCATAGGTATGTCTGCCTCTGGAATGATACGTATATATTGTTTGATGGTTTTTTGTAGCTTCTTCTAGGTTCTTCTACTCCAACACCCTTGCAACGAATTTTTGTAAAGTGTTTTTACCATCAATTTCTCTTCCCACCTCAGACTTTAGGGGGCATCTATTACACACAAAAATGTCACACTTAAGTGCAGCACCTATTTACATCTAAGTGTTGCAAGTGTTGTAAAGTGTCATATGCACCTTACTAATTGTTGCATGCACTTCATCAAGTGTCGTATGCACCTTAATAAGTGTCACATGCACTTTAATAAGTGTTTCAACCCCTTTGACACCATGAAAGAACATTTTTCATAATCCCTAAGTCATTTTGGAGGAAGAATCATATCATTTGAAAGATGGAAACATGCCTTTTACTTGGAATTGTGACCCTTTTTTGAGGGTTTTGAAGGTCAATGCTCCCATTCCCTTATATAGGGATCATTGAAACCTTAAAAATGATTCCCTTCCCATGCTTGGGGAGTGTTTCCAACATTCTTTGTTCAGTTCTGAGGGAGCATTGATGTGGTGCTATAGATAGTTTCATTTCACCTTGTTCTTTAGAAAAGTGTGGGTTGGCAGCCTATGAGCATGAGGACTTTAAACAAGTCAAGATGGATTCAGGGGAAAAACAAGCGATAGGACCTAGCACTGATAATTGTCTAGTAGACCTGGGAGTGTGTATTACTAGGTTGAAGGTGTACGTCATTGCTCTAGGGACATATGACCTAATCATTGAAATTGATTGGTTATAATCTCATCGAGCTATGGTAGATTGTTTCATGAAAAGGGTGCTTTGTGTTGATGATGAAGGAAGGTTAGTAGAGATCCATAGTGTATGGAGGAAAGTGTCTCTATGCTTTATCTCGACCATGAAGGTTAAATTTTGCATGAGGCAAGGTTGTTGATTGTATGTAGTGGAAGTAGTGAATGAAGGGAAAGGACCCTCCTTGGATCGGTATCCAGTATTGTAAGAGTTTAAGGATGTTTTTCTAAAGAGTTTCCAAGATTATATCCTAAGGAGGAGCTTGATTTTACCATCAAGATAAAACATGGTGTGGAGCCAATTTCCAAGACACAGTATAGGATGACGGCACCGAAACTTTGTGAGTTGCAGATGTAGTTGAAGGAACTACTTAACTTAGGGATAATAAAGCCTAGTGTCTCACCTTGGGGTTCACCAGTAAATTTTTTCAAGAAGAAGGATGGTTCCTTATGACTGTGTATATATTAGGGACTTGAATCATGCTAAAATGAAAAATAGGTACCCAATGGCATGGATAGATGACCTCTTTGATCAGATGAAATGAGCAACAATTTTCTCAAAAATTGATCTCTGATCAAGGTATCACCAGTTAAGGATTAAGGAAGGCGATATTCCTAAAACTTCCTTTCGAACTTGGTTTGGGAATTACGAGTTCGTTGTAGTACCTTTTGTTTTGACCAATGTGCCATTAGTATTCATGAGCCTCATGAATGGTGTATTCTGAAAGTAGTTAGACCGCTTTGTATAGGTATTTCTAGATGATATCCTCATATATTCTAGGATAGAAAGAGAACATGAGGAACACTTGCGAGTGGTTTTGTCATGACTTAGAGAGAAAAAATTGTATGGAAAATTGTTGAATTGCTCTTTCCTCTAGAAAGAGATTCACTATTTAGGTCATATCATTTCCGGTGAAGGAATGTTTGTGGACCTAGAAAAGGTAAAGGCCATTATGGAATGGCTAGTGCCAAAAATTCTCATGAGGTGAGAAGCTTCATGGGGATAGTTGGTTATTATCGAAGGTTTGTGGAAGGGTTCTCTAAGATAGTGAAACCCATCACCACCTTGCAGCATAAGGGGGTCAGGTATGAATGGACAAGAAATGTGATACTGAATTCATCGAGCTTAAGAGGTTACTAACCAATGCACAAATTATACGAGTGTTAGATATGGAAAAAGACTTCACAATCTACATGGATGCCTCAAAGAAAGGATTGGGGGCCATGCTAATGCAGGATGGGGGAGTGATAGTATATGCATCAAGAAAATTGAAGCAGCATGAGGAGATTTATGCTACTCATGATTTAGAGTTGGAAATTGTAATGCTAGATCTGAAACTTTTAAGGAACTATCTAGTGGGGTGAAGCTTTGAGCTCAAAATAGACCATGAAAGATTAAAGCATATCTTCACTAAAAGGGATCTAAATTCCAAGCAGAGGCGATGGAGTGAGTTTGTGATTCATTGCAATTTTGGAATTTCATACATTAAGGGTGATCCAAGTGGATATTAGTGGCCACCCACCTTTTCTAATTGGCTCAAAACAATTTTCTAGCAATTTTGGCAATTTACTATTTTTAGCACGTTTTAACTTCCAGGGCCATTTTGAGCGCCCAAATGAAAGTTTTTAGAAATAGAGGATCTCAATGATAGATGAGGTCATGATTGAGCCCCCAAAATGAATCTCATCAACAATACCTTTCCAACGAGCTATCACGCGCCTAAAACAAAGATCGTATGCAAAAGTTACGACCCCGGGAAATTGATGTACTCACTTACCCAAACAGGGCCCACATGACTTTTGGCGCTTCATCTCCTAGGGTTAGGTTTTTGGATGTCTAGGGTTTTTGGAATTCATTCTTATTGTGAAAATGCCTTCAAAGCCTCATTGTAATCATCTTCTTGTGAATGCGAGTAGCCGTCACATCTCTTCTCAGAGATAAGCTGCCACCATTCTAGCGAGTCTTTCACTCTGTATTTTTAAAGTCTCTGTACATTTATTTCATTAATAGAAATTTTGTATTACTGTATATCTTTGTTTATGGTTGCATCTCTAATACATTTATGTTATATTATTAAATATATTCGATATCTCTGTGCATTTCTTTATTATATCTCCGATCTCATTTCATGCTGAAAATAATCCAGATCAGTGGTATCAGAGCAGGTTTCTCTTGATCATTTTTTCAGTGCATGTCCCCAACAAGGTCCAAGTATAGAAAGTTATGTCTCTATCTTGTCTCTCTTGTATACAATCTCTCTCTCACACCTAAGAAACCCTCAATCATGTAAGAAAAGAAAAACAACAGAGTGGACGATCCTATCAATCTGTTGCTTGAGCAATCTCTCACACAACAGAGGGATGAAATGATGGATAATTTTACCCACATCCTTAAACGCCTGTCGATAACATCAGGTGCATCTTCATTAAGTGGCCACTTTAGAGGCACCTCACCTTTCAAGGTACAAGTTGATTTTGATATTCTTGTATTTGAAGGATAGATAGATGCAGAAGCCCTAGAAAAATGGTTAACTCTGCTAGAAGGTTATTTCTATGTTCACAATTTTTTCGATAAATAAAAGATCACCTTAGGACTTCTTAAATCTCTCCCTCATGTCTAGAACATATGGGAAACTTACTGGGAGAAAAGTTCCACAGAGGAGTCTGGAACATATGGGGTCGATCCCACTTGGGATTTTTTTGTGGATGTGGTAAAGGAACAGTATTACCCTGTTGGCAACTACGATGACCAATACATGAGATGGAACACACTACAACAAGAGAGGGGCCAAGAAGTTTCGGAGTTCACCAATACCTTCCATACCTTGCGCACCAAGCTAGGTATCAAAGACTTCGAGCTAACATTTGATTCTGAAATACCATGGGGCTCTACACAGATACATCTTGAATGAAATGGATTTTCTGGACATCTCATCACTCAGTGTTGCTTATCAATATGATGTTAAAATTGAGTAGAAATTTAAGCACCAGAAAAAATGGGAATTTGGGTCTGCAAATCTGCAACAACCAAAGTATGACAAAGACATCCCTAACAAGCAGTCTCCCAAAAACTAGTGCAAGACATAGGAAAAGAAGGGTCACGGGAAGACAAAGAAGGACACTGGAAAATGGTGTGATTCCACAAAATCCCCTGGCACAACACCGATGAATGTCGCTCAAAATAGTCATTGGTGGCCGAGATCAAAGATAAGGATCTGAACCCTGATTCAGAATCCCCTGGCACAACACCGATGAATGTCGCTCAAAATAGTCATTGGTGGCCGAGATCAAAGATAAGGATCTGAACCCTGAGTCAGAATATGATTATGAAAATACTGGTAAAGGAAAGATCATTGATGCAGACCCCACTACTATTGTTGCGACTGCAATAATTCAACCAGAAGAACCAACATATCTTGAAGAGGGGGAGCGCATTTTTCATTCACATATGTGGGTGAAGGGGACCCCGCTGCATTTTATTGTTGATAGCGGAAGCCAGAAAAACCTCATCTCAGCAAAGGTCATCAAATAGTTGGGATTGTTGACAACACCACACCCACAGCCATACAACATCGATGGCTTCGGAAAGGATGAGATCTCTATGTCAGCCAATAGTTCTGATTGTCATACGACATCCAACCCTTAAAGGATGAGGTATTATGTGATGTTGCCCCACTGGATGTCTGTGATGTTCTCTTGGGCCAACCATATAAGTGGAGATGCCATGTTTTTTATGAGTCTTGACCTCATAGTGTCATTGTTACTTTGGGGGGTCATCTCTACAGAATACTAGAGGTAATTCCAACTATTGTTCCACCTAAAAAGTGTCGCAAGGTAGTATCTCATACTACAAAATTCAGATTCTTCACAATTTGTTCAAAAGGGGAACAAAAGGACACTGCAACCACTACAGCCTCGCCCCCTACACCTTCTTTCCAACAAAATAAGGTCGACAAGATTCCTTCTGCACACCTTCCTCTCATGTAGCTTGAATTTTTGAATAGCCTCAACTTCAACAGGTTCATGACAAACTTCCACAAACTAAGCAGCGCAACGTCTCTAGCAATACAAGCAGCTCACCAGGATGCAGATCCAACAAATGCTTTTCCCTCTCCCCCGAGAAATCAACGCAATGGATACCATTTCTTCCTAAGGAGGGAGGATTGATCTAGGTGGATATTGATGGACACCCACCTTTTCCAACTGGATCAAAACAATTTTCTGGCAATTTTGGCAATTTACTATTTTTAGTATGTTTTAACTTCTGAGGACATTTTGAGGGCCCAAATGAAGGTTTTTTGAGATCTAGGCTCTCAATGATATCCAAAGGAATTATTGATCCCCCAAAATGAATCTCCTCGATGATACCTTTCCAATGAGCTATCACATGCCTAAAACAAAGATCGTATGCAAAAGTTACGACCTTGGGAAGTTGATGTACTCACTTACCCAAACGGGGTCCACATGAATTTTGGTGCTTCATCTCCTAGTGTTAGGTTTTTGGATGTCTAGGGTTTTTGGCATTCTTTCTTATTGTAAAAATGCCTTCAAAGCCTCATTATAATCATCTTCTTGTGAATTCGAGTAGCCATCACATCTCTTCTCAGAGATAAGTTGCCACCATTCTAGCGAGTCTTTCACTTTGTATTTTTATAGTCTTGTTGACGAGCGAAATTGAACGCTCATCAACTGGAGAAGTGGATCCGGTTCGGGGTTGTCTAAATAACCCAAGCCGTTTGGGATAATCCACCCCGACGGGTTTAGCAGCTCCATTGGCCGATCTAAGTCCTAGAAAAACGAAATAAAATTACCTAAAGGAACTAATCTAAATGAAAAACAACAATTAAACCAAACTAATAAACAAATCTAATATATATATATATATATATATATATATACAGTCTATTGTCTAATATTATACGGCAATAATTCTATGAAATTAAATGTTCAATTATCAACAGAATTAGATCTTAATCACAAATGTACAATATTTACAGATTACATATTTTAAATGAAAACTTGCAAAAATCATTTGTGAACTGTCTTATGACAACAAAACTATTTTTTTTTTATTTTTTTTATTTTATGAGAAAGAAATAAAATGAAAACTATCTAAGCTGAACAATTCAAATAATAATCCTAACTATAAATCTAAACTATATATACCTATGTAAACTACTTAAATAACACTAATAAATTAACTATTAAATAACAAATAGCAAACTGACCTGAAGTAACGCTTCAGGTTTGTCCTGTATACAATAGTTGATTTAGCTCTTCGGTGGGAGGAAACCCACACCAGATTCTCCACAAGCTTCTCGTAAACAGGAAGCAGTAGTGCTCTTCAAACATAAATGACAAGACAAACAAGACATAAAAAAGGACAACAATCTTATAATTTACAAATCATCGCAGTTAGATAAATCCCTGTGCAAAGATTTGTATAGAACAATTCAACTAACGAAGAAGATAAACCTTTATTCATTAAATTGAAAGGGAGTAATTGCTTCACTAAAACTGAGATACATAAGACATGGACAGAATTTAATTCACAACGCATTAACCTGTAATAAGTCTTGATATCTAAAGTAGTCAATGACTTAATCACAAATTGAAATGCACAAAACCTAAATGAAAGTATGATAAATTAAAAGCTAAAGCTGTTACAAAAGATCCACATCCATTCGAGTTTGTATCATTATAAATCCATATTCTTGTTCTCCCAACAATTGACGATGGGTCCATTACAAAAAATAACAAGTATTTAAAGACCACAGGGTAAAACATCCCTGTGGGAATTATCAACCACTGTTTACAAAAAATCTGGGAATAATCTCCCAAGTCTCTATTCCTGACTAAAGCTAACAACTTATAACAAAACTATATCACAAAAGTATCTCCTAAACTGCCACAACATAACCAATTGGTCATTGAAATTCATATGCACCTAAAAGTGGACAAGAATAGACAAGTTTAGATGATATTTTATTTGTAAAACTAACAAAAATCTAAATTTTAAGACTAGCTACAGAATCTCACGATTCTGTAGCTGGTCTAATTTGAAAATATAATTGTTTTAAATCAATCCAAAACTAACAGAAATATATTCAAACTATTAAACAAATCTTTAATTACTAATTGAAAACAAAGCGAATCATTTAAACCAAAACTCCTATGCTAATTGAGAGCAAACAAAATCGTGTTTGAATCTATTTAAATCGAAATAGACCCTAAATGAATATCAAACAAATCTCTGGTAAGAATTCAATATAGACATAATATGTCAATCCAACACTCAACAGAATCGTTTAAATCCAAACTAACAGAACCGTATCAAATCTAACTTTGAATCCATCGCATTATACAAACGACTATGCTAATTCATACATACAGAATCATTTCAGAATCAAACCAAAAGAAATGAATTGAAGTAATTCAGGGCCGACACAATCGTATCAGTCAAAACATAGTTGTGTCCGAATTTAGAAAATAAATCTTTTGTATAGGTCGAATGCAATCATAATCCAAAACGAAAATATTCATTCAAAACAAAACATAATTGTTTCTTAAATCTATTCAAATAGAACTAAATGAAAGCAAACCCAATCGACTACCCTAATTCAAACCAACTCAAGAACAATCAATCATTTATACTAATTTGAGAACAATAAAATTGAATTATCCAAATCATAGCTATATTTGATTTTAGGAAAACGAATCGATGCAAACAAAAATAGTTTATGCTAATTCCAAACGAAATATTTCATGCTAATTCAAATAGAAAAACAAAATCATTTATGGTAATTGGAAGTAAACAAAATTGTTTTTAATCTATTCAAGCAAACAAAACTAATTGGCTATGCTAGTTGAAACCAAATCATACAAAATCGATGTGGAAAAAACCATACATGGGCTGTAGAAAAACAACTCGGTCATGATAATTTTGAATTGACAAAGGCCGTTGCTTCTTCTACATTTCTGAAGACAATTGAACCGGTGGTTTTTTGTTTCTTCTCGTTGGCTTGTAGCCTGTCGTTCTCCTTTGACAGGACTATCACTCATTCCTCTAATGATTTGATCTTAGATTTCAACAGGGGGACGTCCATGTAATAATGTTCAAGCCAGGAATTGCATTGGGTACATGGTGATTGATCGGGCTTTGGCATCACAGGCGAGGGTTCTTTCAAGTTACCAGGAGTTTCATTGTGAATCTTAATTCCTGGGTACTTAGGGTCATTTTTGAGGTACGGAGGTAAGTTGGAAACATAGTCATAGGGTTCCATAGATCATAGGCCATGAGATTAAGGGTACTCCTCAACTAGGAAACGTTCAATCTCAGAGTCTGAATCCTCGCTCAAGATGATAAGTTTTTGGTCGATGCTCTACTTGGGCTTGTTCCGAGCACATCTCGATATCCATCATGCATTTTTCTTTCCCTTACTATTGACAACAGTATCACCTTTTCCTTTCTTCCTCACAGGCCTCTTGACGGCCTTAGTATTGTCTTTAGCACACGGGTCGGCCATGGTATCGAGTAGGTCCATGTCGGGGAAATTCGAGGGTTTGACAGGTGGTAAAATGGTAGGAGGTGGCATGGTAGGCACAACCAGAGTTTCAGTAACCACACCCTTGTCTATTTGGACACACTCGGGAGTGGCAAAGCCATTCTTAGATAGCAAGGCTTGCCAACAGTCACCACTAAGGCTTAAATGATGAACGATAATGACTTTGATCAAGCAGTGATGGAAAAGGCTGCTATCAGCCTTCTCACGCTTAAATAATTTGGACATCTTGTACAAACTACGTAAGAGATAATGTGGCATATTCAGAGGGTAGCCTAGAAAATTCATCAATAACCGAAGATGATACAGAAATACCAAGCCATAACGACCTTCACAGGTCACAAACTGCTTAACAATTTCCAAAAGATCGTGCCACCTGGGTTTGAGGGTAGTGATAGGCATACCTCTATTGCAGCTAACAATATTTCTTGATGTGAATAGGAGCAGCCACGACACCTCGTTTACTTTGGAATTTTTAAACCACCTTTTCCCTGTAGCTGGTAGTCCTGTAGCTGAGCTTAGGAATTCCTCATTTAGCTCGAGTTGTATATCTCCGACCTTAGCCCTACATCCATCGAAGGTGAGGGTGAACTGTTGGGCAACCGAAAGGTTGAAACCCTCAAATCTTTGGATAAACACCAGCCAACCACTATTTTCCAAATCCACCACTATTTTCCAAATCCTCATGAGCATTGTCGAATAGCAACAGAGTTTGGATACCATTTGGTTCTATGCGCACCACAGGTGCCATAGAACAGAAGACACCGTGGGTAGGGTAAATGGTCAAAGTTTTGGATAGGGTATATGCAGGACCGATAGCTCACAGGCTTCCCTGAAAACCAACAGAGGTAACCCAAGATAGGAGGGAGGCATTAATTCCCAAGTGTGCGAGGGTGGTGGAAGGCAATAAACCCATGCAAAATAGTCATATCTGAATGTACAAATGACGACGCATATGGTGATTCAAATCACTATTGGTATATGTTAAAAACAATACCATTCAAACAATTAATAAAATCTATGGTAAGTCGACCCAAATGTTTTCATGAGCATAGTGTTTGCATGGTTTTAAAATCAAAAACAATGTTTCGAATAAGGATTTGACCATAAAACTTATACATTGTATGAAACTATTGAATTAAGGATATAATCACCATGTTAATGCGTTATTATGAACCCATCGAATTCGATCAAAAATAAATAAAACATCAAAGACTATTGAATCAAGGACTCAATCATAATCATTCGAATACCATCATAGTCTCATAAAAATGAAATCATATTAACAACAACAAAAAAATGTCAAATGAGTAAGGGTTTTGGTGTCTTTCCAACTGTGTTACCATAATTGAATTGGAAATGTAATGAACACATAGACAAGAGTAACCATAATAATCCAGTGACGATTGTAATGCCATTGACGTGACTTCGAAATCAAAGTTTTCACGCTTGCAATCGTGAAAACGAGAACAAAGGAAGGTGTGAAAATGTGGGAAATAATAGTGTTGTTTTATTCAAAGATTGCGATGAGAATCAAGGGTTCCAAAACACTTGTATGGGAAGCTTATAAAGATAGGAGAAAAATGTGAAATGGCTGCCAACAATGGTGACACACTGGTAGAAGCAGTTATCTCTGCCAAAAGAATAGATTCATATTATGATAACAAGAACAATTCAAACTCAAAAACAACCAGAAAATTGTTTAAACATCATTATTAATCAAATAATCCAGTAGTGTTTAAAGGATGAAAATTGATAACAGTCTTAAGATAAGCGAACCACGATATTAAAGATAAAATCTCCAATACTATTGACAGAGCCACTACTACCAACAGGAGTTCTTAGCCTCGACAGGGTTTCCATTTAACCCACTCTGATATCTGTATCCTGCCAAGAAGTTCCAGATCAGAATAAAGGACACTTTAAGGTTAAGAGGTTTCATATTTGCAAATTTTCATATACTCGACATTGCTTCACTGCCAGCGGGCCTGTTCAGTACCCCAATGAATTTGTCTTGGAGTCATGCATGCATTCACCCGCTGCCAGCAGACCTGTTCATCATCCCAGTGGGTTTACAAGCACTTCCCACAGCTCTTTTAATGATTTATTTTGTTTTTTAAAGATATATAATCGAGCGGGGTGACGCTGAAAATTATGATATTTTAACATATTTTTTACAGACCTCAACAAAAAAATTTAGAACTGTCCTTCATTAACATCCAGAGATGTTTTGTTTACAAAGCCAACCTTCTAATTCAGGGAGACATCTTCTAAGTCGTTCCCTTAAGGAACAGGGACAGCGTGAGAAGATAATAGATGATCGTGACAGGATTTACTTACAGATCAAAATCAGTTAGCTTCTTTCAAACAACAGTCTTTGCCAACATAGATGTAAATTTCAGAAGTATATGATTGATGTTTACACAATTTTTCAGCAGTTGTTTTAGTGAAAGAATTTTTTGTTTTCCCTGTCTGAACAATTCCAAAATCAGGTATGTGTATTTCCAAAAGAAAAACTGATAAGCGCAAGGAAAAAAATCAAAACCAAAACAGTAAAATAAAGGCAAACAAAATAAAAATACGTGCATAGTATACAAAGGGTTGTCATCAAGCGAAAAATATTTTCAGAGCTTGGCCATTCACCGGATAGGTGTCAGGTTGTCCTTCTATGTTTTGCAATCAGAAAGAGCTGGGACCCAATTTCTCAGCAATTAAAAATGGTCCAAGCCATAAGTTTTGAAATTTCATGTGCTCTCCCTTTCCCTCATGCGGTTTGTCCCATTTCAAGACAATTAAAAATGGTCCAAGCTATAAGTTTTGAAATTTCATGTGCTCTCCCTTTCCCTCATGCGGTATGTCCCATTTCAAGACAAGGTCACCTACTTCAAAGTTCCTATCGGAGGCAGAGTTAGAATCAAACCAGCTTTAAACCACTAGTTGATTTTGATCTAACTTACGTTTAGATTGAGCTCTTACCTCTTCTAGTTTCATTAAAGTGTTAATTTGGTTTTCCAAAGGGGGACAGTCTTCCTCTTGTATTTTTTGCGATAGAAGTAGTGAGGGAAGAAGGATATGTGGCGGCATAATTGCTTCTCTGTCATAGACGATAAAAAAGGGAGAGTTACCTATAGAAGTTTTTGGTGTGACCCTATCAACCCAGATTGCGTTTAACAGTGCATTGTGCCAGTTTTTGTGATTCTCAGATACCGTTCTCTTGATGATTTTAATCAGGTTCTCATTTGTTGATTCTGCCAATCCATTGCCCTGGGGGTAATAATTGGAAGAATACTTCAATTTAATTCCTTTTCCTTAATTGAACTCGCTCATCTCAAGAGACAAAAAATAAGAAGCGTTATCGAATACTAAACAGTCAAGGATACCAAAACGAGTGATAATATTCGAATTTAAAAAGACAATTACCTGACTGGTATTCACAGTTCTTAATGCGGCAGCTTCAGACCACCTGGTGAAATAATCTGTGGCTGTTATGATAAAATTATGCTGCTGCGAGGATGGAAGATTGATTGGACCTATGATATCAAGGCCCCACTGCTAAAAAGGAGAGTCTACTAAAACAGGCTGCAAAGGAAAGGCTGATTTATGTATCCGCCCGGATGCTTTTTGACAAATAATACACTTACGGCACAAGGCATGGGCATCTCTAAAAAGTGTGGGCCAGTAATAACCGGCTCTCAAAACTTTATGAGTTGTGGTGTCACCACCAAAATGCCCACCAGCTTCTACTGCATGCAACTCTAGCAAGACTTTTTTTGCTTCGTCTTTCTCAAGACAGCGCATTAGTACTCCATCAAAATTTTGACGAAACATAATACCATTAATCAAATGAAAGGAGGTAGAATTTAATCTTAACTCTCTTCTTTTAGTGGGATCTAGGTGACAGGGGGCTGACCCATGTTCAAGACATAATTTTATATCATCATACCAGGGACTGACAGAGTTTTGTGCACAACAGATTGCATTTTGATTGTGTTGTCCTAGGTTTGACCTATTGTTGTCTTCTTGTTGTCCTGTTGTTGAATCAACAACTAACTTGCATAACCCTTGGCCTCTCAATATTTGAGCTAGGGTAATTTCTATGTCATACTCCTGTAAGGAGGTAACCCAATTTTCCCTACTTTCACCTAGTTCTTTCTGCACTAACAGGTTCCTGACGGCTGGATAAGGGACAATAAGTTTTGTCCTAGATTTCAAAAGATAATAGTAGAAGTGCTTGACTTCTTTGAAAACAGTGTAGGCTTGTTGATCTACCACTGGGTAATTAAGTTCAGTGCCTTTGAAAGCAGAGCTCATAAAGGCAATGGGTACTTCATTGTTTTCAGCGTTCTTTTGAGTAAGGATGGCAGCGTAGGAGTGGTCAGAAGAAAATGTGTAGAGCATGAAGTCTTGCGAAAAGTCGGGGCTCATGAGAGAAGGAGCGTCTATTATGGACTTTTTTATTGCATTAAAAGCTTTATTTTCTAAGGGTCCCCAATGATATTGTGCATCTTTCTTAATAAATTCTGTAAAGGTCTGACCATTTCAGAGAAACTGGGGACGAATCTCCTGACAAAGTTTATCTAGCCTAAGAAAGATTGCATACACTTTTTGGATGTAGGAGGGGGAAGTTTCAATATGACTTGATTCCTTTCAGGGTCGATAATCATCCCTTTGCTTGACATGATAAATCCGAAGAGTTTACCTTGTTCTACTATGAAGATAGATTTTTTAGGATTCAAGGAAATGTCGTATTTACGACATCGATGTAGAATTACTCTTAAATGAGCTAGATGTTTGGTTTTGTTTTTTGAAAATACAGTAACATCATCTAAGTAGACTATGAAAAATTGATTGATTAAGCCTCGGAAAGAGATTTCCATCGCTCTCTGGAAAGTGGCACCATCATTAATCAATCCAAAGGGCATTTTTCAATAAGCGTAGGTGCCCCATGGAGTGTGGAAGATAGTTTTAAGTTGGTCTGGAGGAGACATCAGGACTTGGTTGTACCCTAAGAAACCATCCAATAAAGATAGCCTCTCAGAACTAGATACCTGTTGAAGGATCTGTTCCATGGGTGGGACAGGGTATTTGTCATTATCAGACGCTCTATTAAGGTTTCGGAAATCGATGCATAGTCAAATTTCCCCACTCTTCTTCCAGACAGGGAGAAGGTTAGAAACCCATTGAGTGTGCCTAACTTGGAAGATTATCTTAGCATTTAGGAGTTTATTTAATTCTTTTTTGACGGTCGGTTCGAGCTTAGGGTGTATTTTTCTTAATTTTTGTTGAAAGGGCAAGTTTTGGGGTTTCATAGGAATGACATGTTGTATGATGTTGGGGTCGAAAGTTTTAAGGTCATCATACGTCCACGCAAAAAGATATTTAAATTCTTTAAACAATTTAACAAATGCATATTTTTCTTGTTCAAAATGCCCCACCCCTAAATTAATGCACTGTGGATTGTCATTAGTTCCTAAGTTTACTTTTCATATGATAACGAGGAACTATTGGTTTTACAGTTGACCGATTTTTTGAATTTATCTTGAAGATCGTAAAATTTCTATAATCTAACTACAGACTTAGGGATCAAATTTACCATGTCCGATGAAGATTCAAGAGACCTCAGATCTGGTATTACCGTGAAATCGCGCAAATTGTCGTCATGAGTGCATTCGTCTATCACTGTGCCTTGAAAATTTTCTTCCATATGCAGGAAGTTAATAATCTGTTGATCGTCGTCGAAGACTCTCCAATTTGTGATGTTGTTGGGAATGGATGGCCTGAACAATAGTTTGATGGAGAATGCATTCAAGGACAAGCCTTCTGTAGGAAAGATTTTGGAAGCTACGTTAGCTAATAGATCAGCTTCAGAATTATTCAATCTAGGAATAGAATTTATATTGAAAGAAGAAAATTTATTCATTAAATTCCATACCTCGGATTGGTAGCTTTTAAGATTCAGAGACAGACAGCGGATAGAATCTCTTACCTGTCTAACCACAATTTCAGAATCGTCAAAGACAACCAAATTTTGAATGTTCATATCTAAAGCTTTTCTGAGGCCCTATAGTAAAGCCTCATATTCTGCTGTGTTATTAGTACATTCAAATTCTAGCCTACATGAAATCAAGGTTTTGTTACCCAAGGGATCAATAATAACGCAACCTGCACCAGCTCCTTCTTTGGACTTTGACCCGTCAAAATAAAGAGACCAAATTTGATTTTTATTCGGTGCATGAGACCATTGTGTAAAGGCTATTGGCTGCACATATGCTATAATCTCGGACTGTTGTTCTGGGTTGGTAATAGCTGAAGTATTGGCCATGAAATTACCGAAAAAGGTATCCATCCCTTGTATTTCAGGTGAATCAAAAGAATGTGTAAATGGTTCATTGGGATCATTCAAATCTGTGACCGTGAACTTAAGGTAGCGTTCACAATTCACCTTGATCTTGTTGGGCTTGTCGTTCTATGGAAGCCACAGGTGAGACCAATCTGTCGCGAAATAGCCATGTAGCTGCTCCGACCAGTCCTTGCTTAAAAATATACCATACACTTTTGGAATATTTACAACAATAATATCAATCACTTGATGAACCTTGGGGTTAAATGATAATCTTATAAGCACATTCCTTAATTCGCCTATGACTTTAACACTAGTTCGATCAAGTTGGATGATTTTTAAAGTGGATGGTTCAACTTCAGCGTTAATCTTCTAACATACAGACCATGGTATTACATTGGATGATGCTCCCGAATCTACCATACAATTTTGCACGTTCCTATTAAAGATTTCGAAAGTTAACAAAAATGGAGGTACATTTTTGCAAGTACTAAGTGTGAAAGCTTGTGGTTTTTTACTCACAGTTTCTAAAGCCAATTTATCTACATTTGTTACATTATTTACAGGAAGGCTTCCTTTATCATGAGGATCAGGATTATTCTTAGTGGAATTTTTCTGAGGAACTTTGTTCTGAACAACCTTGTTCGAATTACCATTTTTGCTATTCTCTGCAATGTTCTGTAACATTTTTTATAGCAGAAATGGAAATTTTAATAGCTCATAAACAGAAATGTTAGCCCTTAACTTTTTAAGATCTTCAACTAAATCATAATCTAAGTTGGGGTTTACATGACTCTGTTTAGTCTCAGCTGGTTTAGACTACTTTGGGGGCAAAGTCATAGTGTTTTCGGAAGAAGGTTTGTTTGTTGTCTTACTCCTAGTATTGTAGGGATGGATTGTCTTGAAGTTAGCTTGAAAAATGCTATCCGAGAAGTGTCCAAAAATGTTCGGAGAAAATTCTTCTTCTTCAACTGTCTCTTGTTCAACTACCTCCTCAGGAATCTCAGGAGGCATCAAGTTATCCTGGGCTTCTAGAATTGTTTGAAGGGCGTATTGCAGACTTTCTAGATTTAGGCCTTCAGTATTTGGATTAGGTCGGTTGGTGGGAAAAGGCTTCCTGAACAGGGGTTTGAAGGGCCCTTTGCTCGAAGAAGCTTCTTTGACCGTCCTCTTCAAATATATGACTTGATTTGACAGTTTTTGAATGACTTTAGTTAGGTTTTCTAAATCCGAGCTTTCAGGTTGTGTTTTATTTTGAGAAGGTCTAGGGAGGATTTCGATCTTCGTTTTGGAAGATGAACTAGTTTTTGTTTCGTTGCAAGTAGTGTCTTTTAAACTAAGTATGTCTTTTTCAATCTGGTTGGCCTCCTCGAAGGCCTCTAACAACGTGGATTTCTTAGATCGTTTTATCCAAATGGCTATACTTTGATGCAAAGCTTTAGTATAGTATGCTATGATAAGATTCTCGGTAGGCATGGAATCCGTAGGGATCCGGTTCTTAAGTGTTAAGAATATTTTATTAAAGTCTTTAATTTTCTCTTTTGGGTTCATTCTTAAGCTAGAAATCTCCATAACTAGAACTTCTGGAGACTTATCGTCTCCGAATATTTCCAGAAAGCATGACTCAAACTTTTCCCAAGACACGATGGTATGGGGTTGCTGGGCAAAGTACCAAGTAGAGGCACTACCCTCGAAAGTATAGGGGAACAACCTACAAAATACTTCTTCATGCTCGACATTATGGAGTCTTATGGATAACATAAAATTTGATTGTGATCTTCAACGATCTTTTTAGAGTCAGGGTCAAACTTAGGAAGCCACTTCTCTGGATGTTTGGGTAAGGGATGCTAAGCCCCAGGTACGGCTACCGCATCCTGGTCGAGCCAAGGTATGGTAGGATTGTTCTGGTTGGCCATTGGTGTAGGTGGTGTGGAAGGCTGAGAAGGGGAACTGCCTTCATCGGAAGAGTCTTCTCCCGAAGAAGAAGGAGATGATGGAGGTGGTGAGGGTGGTATTCCAGATCTCCCTATAGCAGGAGTGAGGATTGGATCTGTAGGGTTTAAAGTGAGGTTATTGCCTCCAAGATGTTCTCTAATATCAGAGAAATCTAAAGGTTGGCCCAAAGGCCGATTTGGTTGCCTTAAACGGGAAAAAGCACTATGTGTTCTTAAGAGAGATTGGTGGACAATCTCTTGTACGTCACCACCTGTAGGGTTTGGGGTTGCTAGTTCGATTGTGATCCGTAGATCGTCGTTTGATGTGGTTGTTGTTTGAGGGGGAATGTTGTCATTTGAATGGCTTCTTGTCACTATAGGTGAGCGGTTAGGTGGTGGAAGAGTCTTACGACTGCCTCATACCATTAATAAATTTCAAGCCCTCCTTCTAGAGCCATTTGTTGACGGGCGAAATTGAACGCTCGTCAACTGGAGAAGTGGATCCGATCCGAGGTTGTCTAAATAACCCAAGCCGTTTGGGATGATCCACCCCGATGGGTTTAGCGGATCCATTGGCCGATCTAAGTCCTAGAAAAATGAAAGAAAATTAACTAAAGGAACTAATCTAAATGAAAAACAACAATTAAAGCAAACTAATAAACAAATCTAAAATATATATATACAGTCTATTTTCTAATATTATATGAAAATAATTCTATGAAATTAAATGTTCAATTATCAACAGAATTAGATCTTAATCACAAATGTACAATATTTACAGATTACAGATTTTAAATGAAAACCTACAAAAATCATTTGTGAACTGTCCTATGACAACAAAACTATTGTTTTTTTTTTATTTTTATAATTTTATGAGAAAGAAATAAAATGAAAACTATCTAAGCTGAATAATTCAAATAATAATCCTAACTATAAATCTGAACTATATATACCTATGTAAACTACTTAAATAACACTAATAAATTAACTATTAAATAACAAATAGCAAACTGACCTGAAGTAACGCTTCAGGTTTGTCCTGTATACAATAGTTGATTTAGCTATTCAGTGGGAGGAAACCCACACCAGATTCTCCAAAAGCTTCTCGTAAACAGGAAGTAGCAGTGCTCTTCGAATATAAATGACAGGACAAACAAGACATAAAAAAGGACAACAATCTTATAATTTACAAATCATCGCAGTTAGATAAATCCCTGTGCAAAGATTTGTATAGAACAATTCAATTAACGAAGAAGATAAACATTTATTCATTAAATTGAAAGGGAGTAATTGTTGTACTAAAAATGAGATACATAAGACATGGACATAATTTAATTCACAACGCACTAACCTGTAATAAGTCTTGATATATAAAGTAGTCAATGACTTAATCACAAATTGAAATGCACAAAACCTGAACGAAAGTATGATAAATTGAAAGCTAAAGTTGTTACAAAAGATCCACTTCCATTTAAGTTTGTATCATTATAAATCCCTAGTCTTGTTCTCCCAACAATTGATGATGGGTCCATTACAAAAAATATCAAGTATTTAAAGACCACAGGGTAAAACATCCCTGTGGGAATTATCAACCATTGTTTACAAAAAATCTGGGAATAATCTCCCAAGTCTCTATTCCTGACTAAAGCTAACAACCTATAACAAAACTATATCACAAAAGTATCTCCTAAACTGCCACAGCATATCCAATTGGTCATTGAAATTCGTATGCACCTGAAAGTGGACAAGAATAGACAAGTTTAGATGATATTTTATTTGCAAAACTAACAAAAATCTAAATTTTAAGACTACCTATAGAATCTCACGATTCTGTAGCTGGTGTAATTTGAAAACAGAACTGTTTTAAATCAATCCAAAACTAACAAAAATATATTCAAACTATTAAATAAATCTTTAATTACTAATTGAAAACAAAGCGAATCATTTAAGCCAAAACTCCTATGCTAATTGAGAGCAAACGAAATCGTGTTTGAATCTATTTCAATCAAAACAGACCCTAAACGAATATCAAGCAAATCTCTGGTAAGAATTCAATATAAACATAATATGTCAATCCAACACTCAACATAATCATTTAAATCCAAACTAACAGAACCGTATCAAATCTAACTTTGAATCCATCGCATTATACAAATGACTATGCTAATTCAGATGTACAGAATCATTTTAGAATCAAACCAAAAGAAATGAGTCAAAGTAATTCAGGGTCGACACAATCGTGTCAATCAAAACATAGCTATGTCCGAATTTAGCAAATAAATATTCTGTACAGATCGAATGCAATCATAATCCAAAATGAAAATATTCATTCAAAACAAAACATAATCGTTTCTTAAATCTATTCAAACAGAACTAAATGAAAGCAAACCCAATCGACTACCCTAAGTCAAACCAACTCAAGAACAATCAATCATTTATACTAATCTGGGAACAATAAAATGGCATTATCCAAATCATAGCTATATTTGATTTTAGGAAAATGAATCGATGCAAACAAAAATAGTTTATGCTAATTCCAAACGAAATCTTTCATGCTAATTCAAATAGAAAAATGAAATCATTTATGGTCATTGGAAGTAAATAGAATTGTTTTTAATCTATTCAAGTAAACAGAACTAATCGTCTATGCTAGTTGAAACCAAATCATACAAAATCGATGTGGAAAAAACCATACCTGGGATGTAGGAAAAGAACTCGGTCATGATAATTTTGAATCGACAAAGGTCGTTGTTGCTTCGACATTTCTGAAGACAATTGAACTGATGGTTTTTTGTTTCTTCTTTTTGGCTTGTAGTCTGTCGTTCTCCTTTAACAGGACTGTCACTCATTCCTCTAATGATTTGATCTTATATTGCAATAGGGGGACGTCCGTGTAATAATGTTCAAGCTAGGAATTGCATTGGGTACATGGTGATTGATCGATCTTTGGCATCACAGGCGAGGGTTCTTTCAAGTTACCATGGGTTTCATTATGAAGCTTAATTCCCGGGTAGTTAGGGTCGTTCTTGAGGCACGGAGGTAAGTTGGAAACATAGTCATAGGGTTCCATAGAGCATAGGCCATGAGAGTAAGGGTACTCCTCAGCTAGGAAACGTTCAATCTTAGAGTCTGAATCCTTTCTCAAGATGATAGGTTTTTGGTCGGTGCTCTACTTGGGTTTGTTCCGAGCACATCTCGATATCCATCGTGCATTTTTCTTTCCCTTACTATTGACAGCAGTATCACCTTTTCCTTTCTTCCTCACAGGCCTCTTGATGGCCTTAGTATTGTCTTTATCACATGGGTCGGCCATGGTATCGGGTAGGTCCATGTCAGGGCAATTCGAGGGTTTGACAGGGAGTAAAAGGGTAGGAGGTGGCATGGTAGGCACAACCAGAGTTTCAGTAACCACACGCTTGTCTATTTGGATACACTCAGGAGTGGCAAAGCCATTCGTAGATAGGAAGGCTTGCCAACAATCACCACTAAGGCTTAAATGATGAACGATAATGACTTTGATCAAGTAGTGATGGAAAAGGCTACTATCTTCCTTCTCACACTTAAATTGTTTGGACATCTTGTACGGAATATGTAAGAGATAATGTGGCATATTTAGAGGGTAGCCTATAAAATTCATCAATAACCAAAGATGATACAGAAATACCAAGCCATAACGACCTTCGCAGGTCACAAACTGCTTAACAATTGCCAAAATATCGTGCCACATGGGTTTGAGGGTAGTGATAGGCATACCTCTATCACAGCTAACAATATATCTTGATGTGAATAGGAGCGACCATGGCACCTTGTTTACTTTAGAATTTTTAAACCACATTTTCCCTGTAGCTGGTAGTCCTGTAACTGAGCTTAGGAATTCCTCATTTAGCTCGAGTTGTATATCTCCGACCTTAGCCCTGCATCCATTGAAGGTAAGGGTAAAATTTTGGGCAACGGAAAGGTTGAAACCCTCAAATCTTTGGATAAACACCAACCAACCACTATTTTCCAAATCCTCACGAGCATTGTCAAATCGCAACAGAGTTTGGATACCATTTTGTTCTATGCGCACCACAGGTGCCATAGAACAGAAGACACCGTGGGTAGGGTAAATGATCAAAGGTTTGGACAGGGTATATGCAGGACCGATAGCTCACAGGCTTCCCTGAAAACCAACAGCGGTAACCCAGGATAGGAGGGAGGCATTAATTCCCAAGTGTGTAAGGGTGGTGGAAGGCAATAAACCCATGCAAAAAAGTCATATCCGAATGTACAACCGATGGTGCATATGGTGATTCAAATCACTATTGGTATATGTTAAAAACAATGTCATTCAAACAATTAATAAAATCTATGGTAAGTCGACCCAAATGTTTTCACGAGCATAGTGTTTGCATGGTTTTAAAATAAAAAACAATGTTTCGAATAAGGATTTGACCATAAAACTTATACATTCTATGAAACTATTGAATTAAGGGTCTAATCACCATGTTAATGCGTTATTATGAACCCATCGAATTCGATCGAAAAACAATAGAACATCAAAGACTATCGAATCATGGACTCAATCATAATCATTCAAATACCATCATAGTCTCATAAAAATGAAATCATATTAAAAACAACAAAAAAATGTCAAATGAGTAAGGGTTTTGGTGTCTTGCCAACTGTGTTACCATAATTGAATTGGAAATGTAATGAACACATAGACAAGAGTAACCATAATAATCTAGTGACGATTTTAATGCCATTGACGTGACTTCGAAATCAAAGTTTTCACGCTTGCAGTCGTGAAAATGAGAACAAAGGCAGGTGTGTAAATGCGTGAAATAATAGTGTTGTTTTATTCAAAGATTGCGATGAGAATCAAGCGTTCCAAAACACTTGTGTGGGCAGCTTATAAAAATAGGATAAAATTGTGAAATGGCTGCCAACAAGTCTCTGTACATTTCTTTCATTAATAGAAATTGTGTATTGTTGTATATCAGTGTTTATGGTTGCATATGATACATTTATTTTATATTATTGAATATCTGCGATATCTCTATGCATTTATTTATTATATCTCTGATCTCATTTCATGTCGAAAATAATCCGGATCAAAGGGAAAGGAGAATGTGGACGTGAATGCCTTGAGTAGGAGACCACATGTATTCTCCTTGGTACCCTAAAAAGTTAATCTGAGGGAGTGTTTTTTGGGAAAAATTCTTGGATATAGTTGGTATTTAAAGGTTACTTCAACCCTCCAGAGTGGGAGGAAAGTAGATCAAAAGTATGAAGGATATATCCTAGAAGAAGATGAATTATTAAGATATCAGGGAAGGATGTACATCCTCGAAGGAGGGGATATTCAAAGCATCATACTCAAGGAAGCCCATAGAGAAATTTACTGTGCACATCTAAGTGTGAAGAAAATGTACACGGACATGAAGAAGATTTTATTCTAGGTAGGCATGAAGCGTGATGTAGTCCATTTTGTCACCAAGTGTGTAGAGTGTTTTTGTGCTACTTATATGTGTAATATAATGCACTCATTAATTATCAATCTAGGATTTGTAATCAACAGAGTTACAAGACATCAGTAAGGAAGGTAATAGATATTATTTTTGGGATTAACTACGTAGTGTAAGTCATTAATATATGACCCATATCCATGAGTATTAGTCACAACTAACCAATAATTCTCATGATTTGAATAGTCCACTTAGCACTCATTGCATTGGGTGATGCTCACAGGGGTGAATAAATGGGATTGAACCAACGAAATGAATCGCATAGAATCAATCATCACTTTCGAGGCTTGCACTTGGTAACCAAGACTTCCCAAGTGGTCACCCATCCCAACACGCCTCTGGCTCAAGTGTTCTTAACTGTGGAGTTTTTCCCCACAATCAAGCCCACTTAGCTTGCTACCCCATTTGAAAAACCTTAGAAAGGAAGGTAATTCTAATGTCATGAGTATAGAACTATTCTATATTATGCATGTTGGAAACAAAACAAACTAGCAAATCAAACACACTTTGGTTGTCTTTCACAAAGAGGCTATCTACTCCATTATGGCACATGCAAGTATGAGATGGAGATCTTTTGACAGATCAACTATGTTATCTGACCCAGAAAACTAACTATGCAATCACACCTATGAAAGGGAAATCACACATCAATCATCAAGACATAGCATGGGTAGTTCAATAGTCAATATACTAAGTATGTTGTGGTTCACAATGTGTTGTTGTGAACTTCACTAATTCTCCTTCAAATATGTATGACTATTGTTGCCAACATTTATGTCCATGAAATCAAATCAAATTCATAAAAACATAAATAGAGCATATCCAAAAAAATATCTCTAAGCACTCGAAACCTAAACTGAACTATACTACTATCATCTGAAAAGATCAAAGCTTCAGCTAATCTAACATTTATACTATTCAAATCAACTACTAACACTAATCTATAAGGATGCTGACCTTTGTTGAGTGGTGAGCCCTTGCCACTTCAACAGGTCAGCGACTGGAGTCTGCAGTAAGCTTTCTTTCAATCCACACATTCCTCTTACTCAAATTTAAAAACATAGAATTAAACTATGCTAACAACTCAACTCACATTCATTCATAAATGATCAAGACCTAGATATAATTGACATCCTTCTATTAAACTTCAACTCAAAATATATTCTGCAATACGTAACACTGCTTCATGTATTGTGTTATGCTAACTCTCTACTACCTTCACCATCCTTGTCATGACTATTTAAACATTCTTAGTTGTGAAACACAAGGAGGTGAAATCTTTGGAAAATCAGTCAATTGTCAAATTTATATATGTGGTCACATATTTTAAGCTTCATCCTCATGACATGAAGTGTATGAGGATGAAGCAATAAAAAAACTATCTTAACATAACCTTGCTAGAGATTTGATGATTCAAAAAAACATCCAACAATTATCTTTGGTACGATCTGGAGCTGAACTTGGTATATTATGCTTCCTATAGTGTACAAGATCGTGACAGCTGAGATTCGGTAAATGGTATCGGATCCGAACAATATGCAAGTGGTTGGTACCAGACTAGAAACGTCTGTGGCCGTTGGTACCAGATCGCGATAGTGGATGGTTCGGTACTAGATCTGAATGGAAGGTGCGCTTGGTACCGTATTCAGAGAATGGAAATTCGGTGCATAAGTACTAGATGGTTGAGCTGGTATAGAAAGGTTGGACTCATCTAGAGGTCAAAGGTTACACGTGGAAAATTAAAACATTAGTACATGAAACATTTAATCTCCTAGCTCAATAAACCACAAAAATGCATGAATTAATTATACTTTACCTTATGACCTCATCAATGCCTAATGGTAGTGTTGTTTGTCATTTATCCAAGCTTAGGTAACCCAAAAATGTATAGATGAGGAGTATAATAGGGTAGTGGGGATGTCAATTTAGAGGCTCAACATTCCCCCATGCCAAAACCATTGCATGTCCTCATGCAACTGAAACAAACCCAAAATTTTTCAAAATTTGAGACTCGATTCTTTACTTCTGTGGATCAATGATGTTGATGGCTGAGGCTTCTTCTTTCAACTCCTTTTTTATGACAATATTGTATTGTAAGAGTCTTAGTACCTTCTTTATCTTATTATAATTCTCTTCATGGTCATCTTGAAGTTGTTGGTTGGTTGCCTTCAGTTGCTTGTTTTCCTTTTTGATATACCTGTCCAATAGTTGGTATTCCTTCACTTCTTGTTTGAGTTCTTGGTTTTGTTTTTGCATCTCCCCAATATTTTTCTTCATTTGTGCTTTTGTTAAGGTCCTTGTTGACTCCATTGTTTATGGCTGGATGTATTCTCTTTTCTCCACTTCCTCCCTCATCCCACATAAAGTAATAGTGACTTGTTCTTCGGTCAAGCTAGGGATGTCATCTTGGACAAACAGGTCTTGAGAAGGGGAGGTAAGATCTATTGAATCTTCATGTGTATGAGGAATGAAAATTTTTTTTCCTTTCTTTTCCATGCTCCTTGTGGTTCTTTTACAAGGGGGTACTGGATCAGGGGTGCTCAAAAGCTTCATTTTCTTCTTTTTTGTTTGTGGAATGGTTACAGGGGATTTTTCTATAGACTGTTCACTTTTATTTTCTGAGTTATTCTTCTCTTTCCTCACATTTTTTGTCTTATGACCTTTCTCCTCGAGTGCTATTGTTTAGGTATCCTCCACTAATTTGGATTTTCCTTTTGATTCTTGACTTTTAAAAATCTTATCGACTGTGGAAGAGGGCCATGCTTGTTTACTAGCTTTATCTTTTTGGCTAACTGTTCTAGAGGATGATGGAGTTACCTTATCCTTCTTTCCCTTTTTCTCTTGAGGTTCCTTATCTTTCTCTGGAGCAGGCTGGTCTCCCTCTACAGGTTTTTTTTCTGTGGGAAGGTGTTGAGTGATGAGGATTTTTCAGCTAATCCTTTTCTTCCTGATTTCATGTAAGACTAACATCTTAATAAGACCTTGATGGTAAATGCTAGTCTTCTCAATTTTTGATAGCGATTTGACACCTCTTACCATCTTGTTTAGACTCGTCCATAAAAAATATGGGAAATCAATTTCAGGGCCTCCTTCAAAGTGTAATAGAAGCCTAAGATGATATATGAAGGTTACAACATACCTTCCCTCACAATTGAGGAATCGTTGAAGACTAGAAAGCATTGGATGATACTCTTCCTTAATATAGTTCCTAGGAATCCCCTTTTTCCAATCAGGGTGCTGATGGTCTTCTTTCAAAAATCATTGACACGTTTCTTTTTTGATTCCTTCTCCTTTGAAATACTTGGCTCCTCTATTAGGTAATATCATGGCTTCCCTTAAGGTTGCTTCATTGATTGTTAGTTGCAGATTTCTTATGTGCACAATCTCTCCAACGTAACCCTGAATAAATGTGTGAGATACCTTCTCATGAAAGCCTGTGAATTTATCCAAAAATGTAATCCATCCCACTCTAGCATACTTCTCTCTACACAGTTGGAACTCCTCGATCTCTCTATGAATCTTGATGTTAAAGCCCTAATATTGGCTCATTAACCCTTAATTGGTGCATATTAGATTAGTAATGTTATTTTATTTATGTCGGCTTGCTCATTAACCCTTAATTGAGGCATATTAGATTAGTAATGTTATTTTATTTATGTCGGATTTAGGCCATTAGTTGTAATTATACCTCCTAGTCTTCTATATATACCAAGGAGACAATTTCATTTTGAATCATCTTGTACTTGAACATTTAAGTGGGGTAAAATGAGGTTGCCCCCTCGAAGAGGCTTATTATCTGAAATTATTTCTTTTTCAAGGCGTTGAGTACTTTTCCTGAGGTTTTTCTATGCTATATTGATGTTTGGCTCCTAACATATGGCATCAGAACTCAAGGTCTTGGGGTTTCACTGCTACATCTGAGACACCATGGAATTTTCACTATAACTTTTTGTCTACAATGTTTCAGAAGGAACCACTTGGAGGGTATTTAGTAGACGGATCAAGGTACGTTGGGTTCAAAATTCAGATTCTGAGGACTTATAATTTAGGAGATATAGCCTGTACAATATAGGGTTATGGAATCATCCTAAAATGAGTCATTGCAGAATTTTTGCTATAAAAAAAGTTTTGTAACGTTTCAGACCCTGAACTCTAGATTCAATTTACAGAAATTAGTAAGGTATCCATGGTACAAATTTCAACTTCTGTGTCATCTTACATTTGTAGATACACCTTGTTTAAGATAGGGTATCTGACTAGTCCTATTGACTAGTCTCAAGAAGGTGTTCTAGGATCTCTTGGAAAGGCCAAAAATCGACAAGTTGTGAGGAAGTTACCATAAATTCCACTTGGCACATCCAATTTTGATCAGACCTGTGGCATTGTAGAGAAGAAATATTAGAGAACTACCTAAAAGAAAGTTTCATACCTAGAAGGTCTGAAACTTGGCAGATAGAACAGAATAAATATTGTCTAGCAGAATCACCTCAAAATCAAGATTCAAAAGTGATACTTGGCCAACATGCCACCGAAAAAGGGACCTTCTACACCAAATAAGCCTCTAGAAAATCCTAATTGGACTTTTGATGAAGGTGAATAAATGCGTAGGGACATAAATGAACTACAAAAGAAGATGGATTCAATGGAAGCTAAGTTGGATACTAAGATAGATGGTTTAAAAGGGGAGATCATGGAAGTATTGAAAA
>ML776571.1:605844-617337 GCA_009831015.1 Picea engelmannii
AGTTTTGAAGTAGGGGATTGGGTATTTTTAAGACTACAACCATACAAACAGATGTCCCTCAATCAAGCCAAGAAGGATAATAAATTATCACCAAAGTACTATGGCCCTTATAAGGTATTGCAAAAGATTGGTACTATGGCATAAAAATTGGAGCTGCCTGCATCTTCACGAGTACACCCAGTTTTCCATGTTTCATGCTTAAAGAAGTATATAGGTGACAAGATCCCAGTTCAAACATTATTGCCAGAACTTGACGAGAAAGGAAAAATCATATTGGAGCCTAAATCCATCACTGACACAAGAATTCGCCAACTGAGGAATAGATCCATTTCAAAGTATCTCATTAAATGGAGGAAACTACCAGCTGAAGATTCCACTTGGGAAGATGAGTCTTTTATACAGAAGCATCCAGCATTACTCAAGCGTTGCAGACAACACTTGTCTCAAGGGGAGGGGCATGTTAAAGCCCTAATATTGGCTCATTAACCCTTAATTTGTGCATATTAGATTAGTAATTTTATTTTATTTATGTCGTCTTGCTCATTAACCCTTAATTGGGGCATATTAGATTAGTAATGTTATTTTATTTATGTCGGCTTTAGGCCATTAGTTAAAATTATACCTCCTAGTCTCTTATATATACCAAGGAGACATTTTCATTTTGAATCATCTTGTACTTGAAAATTTAAGTGGGGTAAAAGGAGGTTGCCCCCTCGAAGAGGCTAATTATCTGAAATTATCTCTTTTTCAAGGCGTTGAGTAATTTTCCTGAGGTTTTTCTATGCTATATTGATGTTTGGTTCTTAACACTGGAAGACCAGTTCATGTCTACTTACAACCATCTTTATAAATTGTGAGAAAAAAAATGAGTTGTAGCACAAGGATTTAGTCAGCTAATGAGGGTAAGGGTTTGGTACCAGAGATCACAGGGAGGAGTAAGCTCGGAACAGGAGAAAAATTGGTAATGGAAAAACAACTATGGTGATGGTGTCACTAATTTGGATGGTGAGTTTAAGTAAATATGTCATAAAGGAAAATTAAGACAAGATGAGGCTCATCTGTATGGCTTCGCCACCCAGATAATCCATTTCATTTATTCCCATTAGTGCAATGATGGGGACAGAACGTTGGGTGTCGAAGTATCATTGTTTTTTGGGATAGGTGATTGGACTTCCAAGCAGTGAATTTGATGTTGAATCGTGGCTCATCATTACTAGACATGCTCCATATTCACACTTTTGATGTGATTTTTCCTTCAATCATTTCCAAGTGCTTATGTGATGAGAGGATTGATTAAGGTTAAGCATATGGGTATGAGGGAAGTGAAAGTTAGGTGCATGGTTTTAAAACTAAGGTCATAAGATCTAGTATACATTTTCATGCCTATTGTAGTTTTATAAGGAAAGGAAAATAAATAATACCATGTTACCTTTACTTTTACCATTGTATAATCAATACCCATAGCATATGCGATTGCCTTTCTATTTGAAGCTTGTAGATTGTTAGAGTTCATCTTTTTTTAGGCTGGAGTTTTATGGAAGCTTGGTACTGGAATTTCCTGTACTTCATGAAACTTCTTTATTCTGTGCTTATCTTCTTTTGTGTCTGGTTCTGTAGGGTTGTAGGGTGAACATGCTAGTTTCTGAAGATGAGATGTGAGTTTGAAAAAAAGTTCTGAAGGAGCTCTTTGACCCTCCCCCATGCCAAGGATGTTGCATATCCTTATGCAAGAAGACTCAACACTCTGTATCATAATGGAAAAAAGATGATAAGAGAAAAGAAACCAAATCAAATTCCAAAATTACATTTATCACCTAGCATATGATCACATGCCTAAAAAAATTGAAATTGCCTTTCTTTTGATGACTTATTAACAAGGGTAGCATTCAATAGTGAAAACAAGGAGGTTTTTATATTTCTGCCAGAAGAACAGATCCAACCTAGCCTGATTTAGATATTTACTATCATTAGATGTTATGGATAAATTTCACAGTATAAGTAGATTAGACTCCCTAGTTAGGGCTCCACTCTTAAGGAGTTTCCTTCTTAGGTAATGTAGGCTTTAGATGTTAGACCGGTAAAGTTGACTTAGGTTAATTATCAAATCGACATTTGCTTGTAGTAATTGTCTTGTCTGTTAATCTGGAGTTTGTATCTCGTAAATGTCAACAATGACCTTTGCTTGTAGAGTTCATTTTTTTAGATGACAAAAGTGAATTTTTCAATCAAACAAGTATAGATGAGACATTTCTCTACCAAAACCCACTACCAGCAAGCCTGTTTAGTACTCTGGTGGGGTAGTTGTGATAATTAGTAAGAGACATCCCTTTCCCGGGAAGAATGCCCCATTGCCAACAGGCATGTTTAGTACCTTGATGGGTTTGCCTAGTCATACCACAGACCGACACCTGTTGCCAGCATACCTGTTCAGTATCCTGGTGGGTTAGTCTCTTAAACCCTTTTTCCATCAGAGGCTTCTTATCCATAGTCACCTATTTCGATTTTTATTAAAGAGTTCTTTTGCATGGTGACAGGGGAGGCTCATCTGATAACCGTTTTACAGGCTAGGATGGTATTGGGTTGGAAGGTATATTCTCTTATTTGGATGTCTTTAAAGATTTTTCTGAAGGAAAAATAAACTTATGTATTGCACATTAGATCCAGATGTATAATTTTTTCTAAGTTTGTCCATAAGAGAATGACCTAAAGTTACTTTAGGGTACTGATACATCCTCTTCCATAAAAAATTTCCTAGCGTGCCCATGACAGAGAGTGTTCATATACTCATATGTTACTCTTTAGAAAATATAATCCAATGAATATTATTGAAGTCTAGTTAGGGTGAGATAGTTACTAGTAGGCTAATATAGTTTTTATCCCTTTAATCATGCTGAAATACTAGATAAAGGCAACCTCTAGACTTTAAAGCAGATTAAGCATAGTTCTTTTAACAATCATAGGTAAAGATTGTGTCTTCTTTATCAAGCAATAGAATCAAAAGAAATTAAAATACTTCCTTTTATCATAGCAACAAAACCAAAAGAAATTAAAAATTATTCCTTTTAGCAACAGAACTAAAAGAAATTAAAGATACTTCCCTTTAGTCAACAACAAAACCAAAAGAAATTATTGCTTCATAAGGGCTTCCATTTGATGCTTCATTCAGCGTCTTTGTTCCAGCTTAAGTGGTTGTTGCATGGTTTCATACTTCATATTAATTGACATAAGCTTTTGAAATATGTGTAGCATTCCTTTTCAATTAGGTGATGTGTCCTGATAGTATCGTATAAGGATAGACTTCTGGTATCGGACCAACACAGGACTTCTAGTACTAGACTAGAATAGGATCTCTGGTACTGGAGTAGAACAGAGTAATGTTGATGCCTACAAATTAATGTTTAGCAAGTTCTTGAAGGATAAAATAAATTATAGAAATCTACTTACAAAGATAAAATGCAAAAGTAAAACAAAAGGAGGTAAGAATCCCTTGTTACCTTCAGCTTATTAACAAAACACAATCCACACATATGTACAAAAGTTTAAAAATAAACCAATCAATCAATGTGGATCAGTAGGAAGGTATTCTTCCTTACTGATCACCTGCATATCTGAATTTTGTAGTATACGAGTCAAAAATTCCTCTTTTGATAGGGGTTTGTTATAAATTCTCAACCAATGACCATTCACAAGTAGTGGTGTCTGTTGTTCATCAATTGTCTTTATTATGATTGAACCATTGTCATAGATAGTGTCAATTTCGTAAGGTCCCATCCAACGAGTAGTTAACTTACCTTTGAAGTTCTTGAATCTGTTGTCATACAACAGGGCCCAATCTCCTTGTTAAATTTTTTTCTTTTTGAGATACTTGTCATGCCATTTTCTTCTCTGCTCTTGAATGAGGGTGGTTCTTTGGAGTGATTCCTACCTAATTTCGTCCAACTCATTAAGATACAAGAGTCTTTGTTGCTGGACTTCATCCAAGTTCATGCCAACTTGTACTGCAGTCCTGAAGGTTTTGATTTGGAATTCTATGGGGAGAAGTACCTGCTTCCCATACACTAACTCGTAGGGTGTATGTCCTATTGTATTCCTCCAGGTGATTCTATAAGCCCATAAGGCTTCTAGTAATCTGGCAACCCAGTCCTTGTGGTGTAGTTGTATTGTTTTGGTAAGAATGAACTCAATAACTTTGTTGGTAGATTCTACTTGTCCATTTTCCTTTGGATGGTAGGGTGTAGATTTCATGTGTTTAATTTGGTATTGTTCTATAACAATTTTGACTAGATTAGAGGTAAATTGAGTTCCCTGATCAGTCACAATTTCTCGAGGTACACCAAATCTAGTAAAGATGTCATTAAAAAGGAAATCTACCACTAGTTGTTCACTTGCAACTAGTAAAGATTTTGCTTCAACCCACTTAGTCACATAGTCAGTACATACAAGTATGTACTTTTTATTTTTAGATGCAGGGTTAATGGGCCCTACAAAATCTAATGCCCATTTCTTGAAAGGCTCAATGACTACTTGGGCTTGAAGTGGCATTTGGTCTCATGGAGTAAGCTTACCCATTCATTGGCATTCATCACAATTAGATACATAGGTTTTAGCATCTTTGAAAATATGAGGCCGATAATAACTAGATTGAAAAACTTTATAAGCGATCCTCTTGTCCGCGAAGTGTCCTCCACAAGGACCATCATGGCAGGCTTGCAAAATATCATGAATTTCATCTCCCCTTACACATCTCCTGATTATCAAATCTGGTCCTATTTTGTAGAGATAATCATCGTGCCACATGTAGTTTGCACTTAGCTTAATTACTTTCTGTTTTTCTCTAGGAGACAATTTCTTAGGCATATTCCCTATCACAAGATAGTTAGCTACATCTGCATACCAAGGAGTGAATGTAGAAATAGAAAACAAATTTCCATCAGGAAAGTTATCTTCTACTGGTGTGTTATCTCCCAAATGAATCATTCTAGATAAGAAATCAGCCACAAGATTATCCTTACCAGGTCTATAAATAATGTTGATATTGAACTCTTGTAATAATAACAACCATCTTGTAACTCTAGGATTTGTTGCAGGTTTGTTCATTAAGAATTTGATGGTTGAATGGTCAGTGTGTACAAAAGCTTGATATCTTGTAATATAGTGTCTAAATTTATTGATAGCATGGACCACAACTAGCAATTCTTTTTCTTTGACCATATAATTAACTTTAGCTAGAGACAGATTTTTACTGACAAAGTAAATAGCATAAGGCATTTGATTTTCCCTTTGTCCAAGAACTGCCCCAAGGGTTGTGTCTGAGGCATCGGTACAAATATTAAAAGGAAGGGACTAGTTTGGTCCTCTTAATACAGGGGTAGTTGACAATTTTTGTTTTAGAATCTCAAAAGATATTTGGCATTCATCATCCCACTTAAATTCGGCTTCTTTAGATAATAACTTGAATAAAGGGGTAGCTAGGATTGTAAAATTTGGAATGAATCTTCTATAGTAGCCAGCATGCCATAAAAAGATACGAACTTCCTTTTGTGAGGAAGGTATTCTTATTTGTGTGATAATATGAATCTTTGTCGGATCAACTCTCATTCCAGAACCAGAGACGTGATGTCCCAAAACAATACCTTCAGTGAGAATCATCTATGAATTTTCATTACTTAGGGAAAGATTATTTTCCTTACACCTAATCAAGACTTTTTCTAGACTGGTCAAAGCTTTCTAGAAGTCTTTTCCATGGACTGTAAAGTCATCCATGTAGACTTCCATGCAATCATTGGTCAAGTCGGAGAAAATGGCTAGGACAGCCCTTTGAAAAGTGGTCGGGGAATTGCAAAGTCCAAAAGGAAGAACCCTATAAGCATAGGCTCCCCATGGGCAGGTGAAAGTGGTCTTCTCCTGGTCTTTGAGTGCTATTTGTATTTGGTTATAACCACTAAACCCATCTAGGAATGAAAAATACTTCTTTCTAGATAAGGTATCCAACACCTGATCAATAAATGGTAAGGGAAAATAATCCCTATGGGTGGCTTTGTTCAACTCCCTGAATTATACACATAGTCTCCACTTACCATTCTTCTTGGTAACTATGACAAGTGGAGACACCCATTGACTATCTGAAATGGGGTATATGAGATTAGCTTGAAGGATTTTTTGCAATTCCTCTTTTACAATATCTTTAAGGGTTGGATTCATCCTTCGCTGAGGCTGTCTAACTAGTTTGATTTGGTCATTAGTGTAGATATGATGTGTACATGTGTTAGGGTGAATTCCTTTCATGTCTATATAATCCCATGCAAAGGAATCAAATTGTCTTTGGATCATTTCAATTACTTGTGTCTTTTGTTCTGGTTCCAAACTAGAGTTGATACACAAAGGTTTTCCTGGGCTAATATCAACAAGTTCAGTACTTTATTCCTTCTCTGAGGAAGATGGTGATAAAGTATATAATTGAGTGATATCAAGGTGCCAAGTTTGTTGAAATTTGGAACTAAAAATGTGTGCAAACTCAGCAAAAGACCTCGGGAATTCAATACAATTTGTATTAGACAAAAATAAACTTAAGACTTGTTCATCCAATTGTTCTTGCATCCCTCTTACCTGTTCAAGTGTTAATAGGGGTCTGCTGCAATCTTCTTCTCCATAAGGGTTTTCTAACCAGGCAGGTATTTCCTGTGCCAGTTGGGCAAGAGGAAAGAGGACAAGATTTTGGCTATGTGTGCCATTGGAAATAGTCATTTCACCAGACCGACAACTGATAAAGGCATCTATTGTGGCTAGCCAAGGACGACCAAGAACCATAAGGTGTCCTGGTTTGGAGGATGATTTAGAGTAGATGACTAGAAAGTCTACTGGATATTCCCAAGAAGCTATAGAGGCTGTGACATCATCTAGACTTTCTGCAGGGCTAATGACTGACTTATCTGCCAACTCTATCATGGTTTGGGTTGGTCTTAACTGGTTGATTTGGAGATTTTTCATAGTGTCAAAAGGCATTACATGAATTGCTGCACCCAAATCAATCAGTGTGTTTGGTAAAGAAATACCATTAATTTCAACAGTGACTACTGGGTTCCCAGGGTCATTATATTTGTATGGCATTTCATAAATAAATTTAGATAATTGCCCCACCACCTGAACAAGGGGGGGTTCCTTCTTCTTCCTTCCTGGTTTCTTAAGGCAAAGATCCCTTATGATTTTGGCATATATGGGGATATCCTTAATGGCTTGCAGCAGAGGTATTTTTATACATACATTTCATAATTCATCCTCTATATCTTTGTGCAAGGGTGGGTCATGTTTCTTCACTAATAGTCTTTCAGTCTAGGGTGGAAGATTAACTTGTTGAGGCACTCATACAGACTAAGAAGTGATTGGAATAGGAGGGGAAGTCTCTTCTTCTACAGGGGTGGTTTGAGTGCTTTATTCCTCAGAATGATTATCATTTTCTTTTTGAATTATTACTACAGGAGTTGATTGATTTACAGTTTTCCCTGATCATAGTTGAATTTCATAGGTGGGAAAGGTTTGAACTTATGTATTCTGCACAGGGTGGGTGGGTCGATTATTGGGGTTATGGATTGGCTGGGAAGGGATTTTTGTTGGTATCATAGGGTTGTGGGTAGCTTGGTTTTGTGGATGTTGATTGGCATTTATAGGTACTTGTTGCTGCTGGTTAGGATTCAAGGGGGTTGTAAATTGTTGTTGTATAGGAGGTGGGAGTAAATCTTGCATCTGTGGTGGGTTAAATCTAGGTAGTAATTGGGAAAATTTTGTAGGATATTGTGGATATGTAGGGTAAGAGGGATTTCCATACACATGACCCCTCCAACCTTGTTGCCAAGGTTGAGTTTGAGCTTACCAAGGTGTCTATTGTGGATAGGTCACTGGGGGAGGACCCCATTGTTATTGTTGATATTGTGCATTAGGGTCATAAAATGCATTGGGGGTTTGTGCTCTCCAAGGTCTTCTGGAAGGGTATGATTGTTCTTGTGAGAATCCTCCTCCCCTATACATGGCTTGTAGTTCAAGCAAAGTTGGACACTCATATGTGGGGTTCTCTAGTGTACACAGGCCATAGATTTCTATGAAATTTAATGGACATTCTTTCTCACCATGCTTCTTTCGGCATCTAGGATAGAAGATTGCTAAAACAATATCTTCTTCTTGTTTTTTTTTTCAGTTTTAGGGGATCTAACTGGTTACTGATTATGCTCAAGATGTATGTTTTAAAGTTCTCTAATAAGTTTCCTAACTCAATTCTAGTGACAGTTCCTGAGCTTTGTCTTGTATTTCTGCTAAAAGAATCTCTTGGTTCTTTGCTTGTTTTAGCTTTTCCTCTTGAGTATCTTCTACAATAATCTGTAATCTCTGCAAAAGGATTTTGGTGCACATATCCTGAACTTAACAAATTTAAAACTTCTATGCAGTCATCTCTAATACCCTTCAAAAATACGGTTCTTACTACAGTTGGGTCTGTGGTGAATAATTTTGATTTCCGGTAGTTGTATAAGAACCTTTCTAAGTAGTCTTCAGGGCTTTCATCTTTTGTTTGCTGCATTTTAAAATTTTCATTTTTAGCATTATCCTTACAATAGTCTTGGTATTTCTGTAAAAATGTGTCTTTCATCTCATCCCAAGAGAGGATTGTATTTTCTCCTAAGCTCATGAACCATCTTAAGGTTGAATCCTTCATTGTAGTAGGAAAGAGATTAAGTTTTTGGGCATCGTCTGAGTAGTTATAGATTCTACATAATATGTCAAACTCGAATAAGAATAAGTTTGGATCTTCAGTTGACATACCTCTAAAAGTGGGTAACGATGATAGTGGGATGTTTTTCGTGATGATATTTCTGGAAATATCCAAGATTGCAAACCCAAAGGTCTTAGTCTCATTGTTTTCATTTCCTTCTTATTCTGCCATTCCACTAATAGATGGTTCAAAAACTGGATTTTGTGTGTCTCTTGAACGTTCAGCTGATTCACGTTTTGCTTGCTCCAATGTTGATTCTTCCATTTTAGGTTCTTCTTCTAGAGCCTCACTGTCTCCCCTTGAACTTTCTCCTGATGGAATTTTTCCTGCACCAGTGTCAGTTGGATTAGTGCGGGGGATTGTTTTTGAATCTTTAGAGCTTACAAATCTACCCTTATTATCTCTATATCTATGCATAAAATGGAAATTTGATTCTTAACTAAATTGAAATCCTAATTCTATCTAGAAGGTAAGAAGGCAACCTGGCTTCGGAGAACCCCACTCTAGTGTTTGTGTGGCTCTTCACTCACATATTAAACATTTTATCCTCCTCCCTCAAGTGACCTTTAAAATCATTCAAAAACTATGCAAACAATCTAAGCTAAAAATCACTTCCTACTGTTTGCAAATCCCCGACAACGATGCCAAAATGTTGTGCTACTTATATGTGTAATATAATGCACTCATTAATTATCAATCCAAGATTCGTAATCAACAGAGTTACAAGACACCAGTAAGGAAGGTAATTCTAATGTCATGAGTATAGAACTATTCTAGATTATGCATGTTGGAAACAAAACAAACTAGCAAATCAAACACACTTTGGTTGTCTTTCACAGAGAGGCTATCTACTCCATTATGGCACATGCAAGTATGAGATGGAGTTCTTTCGATATATCAACTTTACTATCTGACCCAAAAGACTAACTATGCAATCACACTTCTGAAGGGGAAATCACACATCAATCATCAAGACATAGCATGGGTAGTTCAATAGTCAATATACTGAGTATGTTGTGGTTCACAATGTGTTGTTGTGAACCTTACTAGTTCTCCTTCAAATATGTCTGACTATTGCTACCAACATTTATGTCCATGAAACAAAATCAAATTCATAAAAACAGAAACATAGCATATGAAAAAAAATATCTCTAAGCAATCGAAACCTAAACTGAACTATACCGCTATCATCTGAAAAGATCAAAGCTTCAGCTAGTCTAACATTTATACTATTGAAATCAACTGCTAACACTAATCTATAAGGATGATGACCTTTGTTGGGTGGTGGGCCCTTTCTGCTTCAACAGGTTAGCGACTGGAATCTACAGTAAGATTTCTTTCAATCCACACATTCCTCTTACTCAAATTTCAAAACATAGAATTAAACTATGCTAACAACTCAACTCACATTCATTCAAAAATGATCAAGACCTGAAAATAATTCACATCCTTATATTAAAATTCAACTCAAAATATGTTCTGCAATATGTAACACTGATTCACATGATGTGTTATGCTAGCTCTCTACTTCCTCCACCATCCTTGTCATGACTATTTAAACAGTCTTAGTCGTGAAACACAAGGAGGTGAAATCTTTAGCAAATCAGTCAATTGTCAAATTTATATATTCGGTTACATATTTTAAGCTTCATCCTCATGACACGAAGTGTATGAGGATGAAGCAATAAACAAACTAGCTTAACATAACCTTGCTAGAGCTTTGATGATTCAACAAACATCCAAAAATTATCTTTGGTACGATCTGGAGCTGAACTTGGTATATTATGCTTCCTATATTAGTACCATATCATGACAGGTGAGATTCGGTAAATGGTACTGGATCCAAATAGTATGCAAGTGGTTGGTACCAGAATAGAATAGTCTGCTGCCGTTGGTACCAAATCGTGACAGTGGATGGTTCAGTATCGAATCTGAATGGAAGGTGTGCTTGGTACCAGATTTAGACAGTGGTAATCTGGCACATAAGTACCGGATGTCTGAGCTGGTACAGAAAGGCTGGATTCATCTAGAGGTCAAAGGTTATAGGTGGAAAATTAAAACATTAGTACATGAAACATTTATTCTCCTATCTCAATAAACAACAAAAATTCATGAATTAATTATACTTTACCTTATGACCTCATAAATGGCTAATGGTAGTGTTCTTTGTCATTTATACAAGCTTAGGTAAGACAAAAATGTATAGATGAGGAGTATAATAGGGTAGTGGGGATGTCAATTTAGAGGCTCAACAAGTGTTAACAAGTGAAGTCTGACCACCACCTCCTGGAAGATCTCCTACAATTGCATGATGTTCCTATGTCCAAGTGGGAAGTCATTTCTATGGATTTTGTTGTGGGATTGTCACTCACATCACATAGACACAATGCCATTCCTGTGATAGTTGATAAGTTGACTAAGAGTGCTCATTTTATTCTGGTTAGAGACACTTATGATGTCACTGATGTGGCACACATTTTTATAAGTGAGGTCATTTATTTGCACAGTGTAACATCCCGCTCTGGCGCACTTACCTAACTTATTCTTTGAGGACACTTGCTCGCAAGTGATCTGGATTTATATGATAAAAAATTTCTTTCATTATGATGCATTGGGTTATATGACAGGATGTTTTTACTACCTTGGTGTAGACAGGTGCTGCTGACTCAGTTTCTTTGAGTGTGCAGGGTGTCAGACCTGGAGGATGCAGAGGCATCGGTGGAACTCCCTTGGAC
>ML776571.1:638876-665974 GCA_009831015.1 Picea engelmannii
TCTATTCGAGTGTCAATGATGACGTTTAGTGCAATGTTAATATTGTCAATTGCAATGATAATACCGGTTTAGCTGCATTGTTATTAAGTGCTAACTTGAATGCTTGATGATGTTCAAAACACAATATTGTAAGGTCATGGTACGGTAGGGCATTACCTTGGAGGCCAGGTGAGATAATACGGAGAATCTAGCCAGTATTCATTCACGGCTGAGTCTTAGACATTGCCTTGTCTTTAATTAACGTATGTTGTCCAAGTCCTTGTCGTGCGCCTTCCGTAAGGGGCGCATTTGTTCTTCTTGGTTATGATGTACTTGTTTGTAGTCAGTGAGTGCTTGGTCTGTTGTGTCGGGCGGGATGTAGACACCTCCATGTTCCTTAGAACAGTCGCCAACCCTGAGACCTTAAATGGTTAAAGATGATGGGAAACCGGGCTTGAGCGTTGCTTATGTGTCTTGGAGGTCCTAACCTTGCAGGGTAGGACGGGCGGGAGGTCAGTCGTATTTAGTGGTCAGTTTTACCTTTCGCTGAGTGTCTGCTTGTGCACCTCTGCCTATGGTTGTGTTGTTGTAGTTATCGTTGAGGCCTTCAGCGCTCTTGGCCGAACCTCGTAATTGAGTCTTTTAGATAGTCGAGTGGCGTCATACCGTTCATTATGTTGCTACTTCTACACGCGCGCACACACAAAAAAGAAAAAAAAAAAAAATTGCACCTGTTACTAAAATGGTTGACGTAACGAGGCGGTTCGTTACACACAGGCTACCCAAGAAGATCATTTCAAATAGGGACTCCTGATTCACATCTAGGTTTTGGACAAGTTTGTAATTAGCGTTGGGAACTTAGTTGAAACTAAGCACAGCATATCATCCTGAAATATATGGGAAAACCGAGAGAGTTAATCAGGTTATGGAATACATTCTTAGGATGTATGTTATGGATAATCAAACCCATTGGGAGAAGTACCTACCTTTGGTAGAGTTCGCCTATAGTAACAGTTTTCATAGCTCCATTGGAATGCCACTGTATGAATCTCTATATGGAAGGTCATTCAAGACATCATTGAGTTGGGAAATATTAGAAGACTGAGTGATAGTTGGAACAGAATTGATTCAAGAGATGGAGGAATAGGTGATTCAGATTAGGTAGTGACTAAAGGAAGCATGAGATAGACATAAAATTTATGTTGATGCACATAGGACTGACCGAAGTTATAAAGTGGAAAATCAATTTTTCTTTCATGTCATGCCTAATAAGAGTACCATTCATTTCACGAAGGGGACAAAGTTGTCACCTCGATTTATAGGACCGTGTTGGGCCCCAACAACTCCCCTTATATTTTTACAAAATTTAAAGGTCCCCTATTAGAATATTGATAATTATAATGAGCTACAGAATCAACCTTTTCAAATAGTTCCATGCCTTGGCTTGCTTTGAGAAAAACCTAAGACATTCACTTTAGTATGAGACATTTATTACAAGAGTATATGTCAAAAGTTAGAAACGAGCATAAAAATCTCAATTTAAACAAAAACGTTAATATTTATCAAATGTTTACTTTCGTTTAAATTATGATTATGTGTTCATTCTTTTGTTCATTAGCAAGTTTGACTATTTTGAATAATGTGTTCAATACTTTATCCAATAATATCTTGGTTGGTTTCTCATTTTCATGAAATCATTTGGTGATACTAATTAATTAAATTATTTGTTCATTTTGCATCTCATTTCAAAATAATAATAATAATAAAAGAATTATCTATCATTTGTTTGATTTTGTAAAAAACTAAAATTAATATCTTTTCTCCATTAACTTGAAGCTTCTAAATCATATTTGAAAACAAATTATAAATAATGTTTGTTTATAAGTTATAGTTAGTTTAAATTCATTTTTTATTTTTCTAGATTTTGTTTTATTCACAATTTTTAGGTTATTAATTTAGGTTTCATTTTGTTTCACAGGTTTCTATTATCAAATATTTGATACGGATCTGATCATGGCTTGATTTATTATCCAAATACGTTCAAGATGATTGATCTGAAAATAATTTTGGATTGCTACAAATAATTTTATGACCAACAACAGATAAAATTTGGAAAGGCGTCAAGATCAGATAGGCAATTTTACAGAACAGATTTCAGCCAAACCGTGAGGAATTTGAAGAAATGGTTGAAAACCCAAAACCAAAATGGACCCATTTACCTTCCCTGTAGATATTTTCCTAAAAAAATGCACTATTTGAGAGATATTTGGGTCTCTTTTAGAGACAAATTTCAGGTGGAAGAAATTAATAGTGACGCCCAGACTACTCTTTTATTTTTATAAATATATGAGAAAGATCAGAGCCAAAGAGATCCAAGAATTGGAGAGGAGGATTTTAATCCTTTCTCTTTTGTATATTATTTCTTTTGTATTCTTTTTTTTTTCTTTTCAAATGGAGTAATGGATGGCTGGAATCTTTGGGAGAACAGACGAATATTTTTAAAGAAGAATATGGAATTCCAGGTTGCTTAATGGCTTTTGTCCTGTAAGTAAAATGGTTTTATTTTCATTATAATATATTCATATTCTTTGAATAATTGATTATGCATTGATTTAAATAGCTTTAGTCTTTTTTATCAATACATGGTTAATTATTATCATTTATATATTAATTTTTTCAATCTTTAAAGTCTATTATCCAAAAGAATTCTTCCAGGAGGACAAGTGATCTCAAAACTTAATAGAATGACATATATTCATTTTGGCTTTATCCTTTTGTTTATAATGTTATTATTTATGGGTTTTTTTTTAATCCTGTTACATGTGCAGGTCTGATATCTTTAGATTAAATGATCTGTGATGTGTAAGAGGTTTATATTATAAATACCATCTATCATTTGCTCCTCAAAATACAAATGTTGTGATCATATCTTCGATTTAAATAATGGGATTTATCTTTGAATTTTAAATTGAATGATAAAATGCATAGATTGCTTCCAGATTTATCTTGTTGTAATCATGTATAATTATCAGATCATAGGTTTATGTTTTTGTTTCATTTTCTATCATTAAAACCTAAGCTGCCAATACATGTTCTGAATTTATTTAGAACAATCATAAGGTTCATTGCAGATTTCTCTCTTGGACATGGCAGTTGGATGTTCACCACTCATACAGATGCTTGGATACACCTCACCAATTCATTGACATAATAACTTGTTTGTATTTTTATGTCATTTGCATATCATTGAAACTACAATGTATGGTTCATCTTTGACTATCCAGATGTTCATGTTTCATTAACTTTTTTTCGTAAGATTCTTTAAATTTATAAAAGAAAAACAATAAATGTTTTTATGTGCTTTCTTTATCTTCTTCCTAGAGGCAATCATTTTTCACATCGATTTTCGTAAGTTTCAATTAAAACTTGCATCTTGTAAATCATGTAAATAAACAAGACTTGTATATATTTTGTTTAAATACAACTACTATAGTTACATTTGAACATATGTACATATATATAGTGTGTTTAGTAATTAGTTAGTTATTTCTCTCTTTTATTAGTTTCTTTTAGGATTCTTAGATTGGCTAACAGAGCCATTAAACTTGTCAGAACGAGTTATACCAAATGGCTTGGGTTATCTAGACAACCCCAGACCAGACTCTCTCTTCCAGTTGATGGATGGTCATTTTCGCCCGTCAACAGACCGTTCACAATCCAAGAGAGAATTGGACACATAGTCTATCATCTCCTACCACCGCCCCACTTGCATAAAAATCATAATCTTTTTCATGTATTTGTTCTACGTCATTATGATACTGACAAATATCATAAGTTGAATTGGAAGGAATTGCAGGTATTGGACGTGGGAACACTCACGGTCGATCCGTTATGTGTATTGGACCGTAGGGTCCAACAGCTTAGGAATCATTTGGTATACCAAGTTAAGGTCCATTGGGACAATTATAGCCAACATCTGCTACTTGGGAGGATGCAGAGACCTTACGACGAGATCATCCATCACTTTTTGGACCACCTCAAGAATATCTTTCCTCAGTCCTGAAGGTTGGGTGTATGTAATGCCACCTCTTGACTTAGACAGCTAGAATTACTTAAGGCCTAATCAACTTTATTTTTTATTCACTGTGAAACTATTAATGATACACTTAAACTTTTAAGACATATGAACCTATGTGAATGTCAATTCTATGAATTTTTAACATTATTTGAATTATGATGGATATTATGCAATCTATTTCTAACTTGAAATTTTTTACATTTAAAGTTGTTGGTACGCGGATACCAAATTGAGATTATGATTAAATTCATTTACATGATGATAATGCATGGATATGTATGGGTTTGTGTTATATACTAATCTACATGTCAATAGGATATGAAATAGCCAAATAATAATGATGATAAAAGGGTGATTTCATGAACATCGACCAGGAAATACTATGGTATGAATCTTGTATGTCAAATTATATTGGTTCAAATGCATTGTTATGATGTGTGGACAAGTGCATGTTTTTCAGGTGGCAAAACTGCCTAAAACTGAATATATGATGACAAAATACCCAGCAACATAGTGCCACTATATGGTCCATGGTAGGGTGTTGACCCTAGTTCTGTTAGGAGAGGTGGAGGTATTTCCCACTATGTATCCTTTGAAACTTGGAGTTATGGGAGGAGGTTGTTAGCTCATGCTCCCCTATATGTTTGATGATGACTACCAGATGTCTACTGGGGAATCTTGGTCAAGAGAGTTGACACTTTCGCTTACGAGTTCTATTTGGAGTTAGTTCAATGTACTTGATTCTCCAAGATAGTCCAAAAAAGGAAGGATAGGGATGGAAGATGGAAGTAGGTTAGGGAGGAAGGATGACTAGAAGTAGTTGAGAGTGTGTGGGGCTTTGTCCTTATGGTATAATTTCTTGATTTCCTCATTTTGAAAAATATGTATATATGTATGTTTATATTTTCTTAATTGAACTACAATTATCTAAGTGAATGTTTCTTGTGCTAAATTATTATAATTGAGGGATTTCACAAACATTTTAAATGGTCTACTATATTTTATGAAATGAATGGTCTTACTGATTGGATTGGACACATACAAAAAGTACTTTAGGAGTGACAAGTATTGTCATTAGTGCATGTGTGAGTCCTATATGTGTTAGCTACACTTGCATTCCTTGCACATGTACACTAGTATGTATAAGTGTTTTAAATTGATGATGTTTTTTATTTGATGTGGATGTATGAATCATGTGTCATTACCCTTGTAGTGTAAATTACCCTAAATTCGGGATGAAGTTTCTTGAAGGGTGGGTGTAAGTAACAACCCAATTTGATTAATTATTTATCATAGTTTTTAATTTAAATTTAATCAATTATTAAAATAAATTAAATGAGTCTTTTTATTATTTTATTATTAAAAGGTAAGTGAAGTAATTAATGGGGGGATAAGGTTGTTGGGGAATTAATGGGGGGCTAAGGTTGTTGGGAAATTAATGAGAGGGAATCGAGAGAAGAGGATAAGGAAGAGGGGGAGTACTTAGAAGGGGGGTCTTTTTTGGGGGAAAATTTGAGAAGGAGGAGAAAGAAATTATGAAAGAGATTAGGGAAGAAGGAGGAAATGGGAAGAACAATTGTTTCCAGGAACTCTCAAAAGGCACTATTTTTGTTGGGAACTTTGTGCTCAGGGGCCAGGAAAGTGCAAGGAATTCTAGAGCTAGGGAGTCGAAGAGGTTTTTCCTAGTTGGATGGGAGGTTAATATTCAGTTGGACAGTTTGGTCAAGCACAAGAACAAGTGAACCAGGGGTTGAATCAACCAACCTACATGTTGAGATATGTATTTTACCAGTTGGTATGTTATCATTATAGTGTTGTTATTATGTTGCTGTTGATATTTTTATTGTGTTGTTATGATTATTATGTTGTTGTTTTTTATTCCTGGTATAATAAAATCATGAAAGAAATTCTAAACTAAATTTTAGTCATTTTAGTAGGAGATTATACAAAATATTTATTTATTTTGAGTCCTGAAATAGGTAGGCTTTACAATCCTCAAGAGTTTCTTCATTCCTTCTAGCTTCTTATAGCTTACCCTTTAACATCATGATCATCTGCTCAACTTCTCTAGAGTTGGATTTCCAATATTCTTCTTTTTTCAACATCTGATTCCTCGTGACTTATTTTGTTCATTTTTCTTCTTCAAGTTGGATCTTCAATGTGATTATTTTATCTTCAAGTTATCTTTCTCGTTGACTGAATTCTGCTTCATGATTATTTTATTTTTTAATCTCAAGGTTTTCTTCTATTTCATTTTGATTTTCTATCTCATCACTTTCAATATTCAAATAAGGGAATTCAATTTCAAGATGTTCGTGCTCTTCACAAATAAAGAAAAAGAACTCACTTATGTTGATTACAAACTCATCTTCTTTTGAATCTGTCTGACATGATGAGCATCTTACCTCCCCACTTATGTTGATTATGAACTCTTCTTCTTCTTAATATGTCTGACATGATCAACATCTTACCTCTTATTTTGTACATTTATCTTCTTTAGAAATATCTAACTATGTGATGGGAGAAGAATAGATATTATGTAGCTTATCCTAGATTTCTTTAGTTGATGAACATTTTCCCACTTTCTCCTTTACTGAATCAGGTAATCCTTCCATGATGAAATCCATTTTTATTTTGTTGTTATTCTTCAATTTCTTCTTGGTTGTAGTCTTTGGTTTCTTTGAACCATTATATCCCATCACAACTGAATACCAAATATCATATCCCTTTTCCTACAAAAATGTTTTCATTCTTCTACTCCATATCTCATACAATAGACCACTCTGACCATCAAACATTGGTACTCCATTCTCATTGTATTCCATAATCTCTTTCCAATGGTTATACTCCTTCATGAAGGACTCACTCTGATAGCAATTGTTGGAATACTGAGAGAGGGGGGTGAATCAGAATGAGCACATTATACCACTTTTAACCACAATATATATTCTTTCACTTTATCAATAATGTTCAATAGTTTATCATCAATGTGTCATCTATGATTTCATTCAATATATCATGAGCATATAATCATAAGAAACATCACATCAAATACAAAGTACACAAATATTTACGTGGAAACCTAAATGAGAGAAAACCATAGAATGATTTCTTATATATATCAAGAATTCATCCATATGAAGAACTTCCAAATTATCCAGTTGCAACTGGAAGGACGCTACAAACACTATTCTCAAGATCCAACCTGAAGGAAGTTATAACTCCCTGAATTCTCTGGCTACAACCCTCTGATTCTCGGGCTGCAACCAGAAGGAAGCTCCAACTCCTTGATTCTCCATCTCCAATTGAAGGGAGGATACAACCCCCTTTCCTTGCCTCGTCCTGCAACCCTGAAATATAAGTGTATACCAACTATCACTACGACAATCACTGCCATTGTTACTATCACATCAACCTATAACCTATCAGCATGTCATTGTATCCAACATGCCACATCAACCTGTAACATGTTAACCTATCATTATATCCAACCTGTCCAACTTGTCAGTGGCATGGATACTCAACCAGATCCTCTCACATGGATCATATACGAAGGACATGTCTCAACTAGATGTCCAACATCACCAATAAATTCCTTGACCAAGCATGTACCGATATCACCAACATACCATCACAGGGTATGTGTCTCAACCATGTACCAAACCATCAACATGTACCATACCAAGCATCAATTTTTTACACAACATCTACCACAACAAGTGCATCAATCATGCACCAATACCTATACCAAACTATGCATTAACCATGCACTAACACATGTACCAAACTGTACATCAACCATGAAATAACACATGTACCAAACCATACATCAACCCTGCACAAACCAAGCACCAAGATCACCAACAAGTGCCTTAATCAAATACCATATCAAGAAGTACCTCAACCAAGTGATTCCATACCATGTGCCAACCATGCACACCAACCATGTACATCAATCATGTACAGCACCACTTGTACCATACCATATACCATATACCATGAAATATCTCTCAACCATATACCATATCACTCTCATTCATGCCATAAGAAAAGCCTCAAGTATATATCACAAAGATGTGCCTCCAACAATGAACCATAACAACCATATATCAAGTACTAAGAGTATGTCTCAATCATGTAACATTGTCACCTCAACCTTATGCAATCATGTAACATCAAAGGGCCTCAAAGACATGCCTTAAGCATGTGTCATACCATCCAAGATACTGGCCTCAAAAAAATACATAAATGACATACCTTTATTCATAAAAACTTGAAGCATACCATCTCAGATCCTGTAACAACTTTTTTGTACCATCAAACCTTGATGAAACTCATCCCACCATTATTCTTCAAAGATTTTCCTCATATCCATGACCTATCCTCTTGTAGCCTGAAAATGTACCCGACATGTCCTCCTGAAGCTCGCATATGTATGCAGTCTGTCCTTATGAAACCCACATATAGCCTCAGAAAAATAGGGTTTCTAGTTTTCTAAAACTCCAAAAAAAAATCTTCTTTAGACTGCTCCATTGCCTCAAACTTGATATGTCAGATTCAACCTCATATTCACCAATATATTTTCCAAAAGATAGACCATAACATTCATAATATAGATATTCAATGTAAGTGTGTATGTATGAATGAGATACTCTTTGAAGTGTATTTATAATAATGTTAGGTAACCTCTTTCCTTATTTTGTGGGTTTCTTGTTACAACCACTTTACCCTTTGTAACCAACTAGGGGCTTCTTGACCACTCTTCGGGGATTCCAACTTTACAAGGCCATATATTCCTAATTGTGAGGAACCACGTGGTGTTCCACATGTCACTAGAAACTGCACGAAAAGCAATATCCATATATGAGGGTCTTACCTACATTTACATTGCCCTTCATGTCCATATTCTTCATTCAACTTTGGGTCTCATAACCACACCTCTGGGGATACATGTAGACTACATCAAATGTACCCAAATAACTCATCATCAATCTCGATCATACAAATGTAAATAAATTTTCCAACATCTATGGACCTCTCCAAGGGTTGGCATCAATCTCTAAGGGTTGACATCAATCTCCAAGATCACTCTCCAAGGGTTGACATCAATGACAACCAATTTTCCAACATAAATAAATGATCCTGAATTATATAGAAAGTTATTTTTTCCATGTGATACAAGAACCAATAAGCAAACCTCTTTATTAGTTAAATGAAACTTTCCATAACATGTGCATTATTAGAAGAAACTATGTAATGATTTTTTTCCAGGATTTTATATCAAGTTTGTTCTTCAACTTTGACTTCAAGAATGATAGTTCAATAAAAATTCTCTCATCCTCCACTGGCTACATGTAATGTTATTTTAGTTTTGGCATCAAAAGTATAATTGCAATAGAGGAAGTTTGGTCTCATGCTAATCGGTATCTATTGGCAGCGATTATACAATTATTATTTTTATAAGCTGCCTACACAGGGTCTATGAAATTGTATTACTCATCATGAGCATGTCACTAGTGTAAATCATCGTTTTTTACCTATCGTATTTTCTAATTTTGTTTTCATGACTGCAAGCATGAAAAATTGCAGCTAAGATTGCCATTATATTTTTGAAAATTTCATTAAAGGGAAACTGCTCATATGGTTTATTATAGAATTGTGATTTTTTTTGCTATGAGCATGTTGCTCTCCTTTTTTGTGATCCTTTTGATTCTAAGCATGCCTAAGAGAAAGCATTGGTTGCATGAATGAAATATCCCCACCATTTGATTTTCAATTTTTGTATTGATTTTAGTTTGATTTTCAATCATATTTCTTTCATGAAACATTTGACTATTCGATTTTGAAAACTCACCTATCTTTGCAATCAAACTTGAATGCATGCACTATGTTTTCAAATACATTGGTCCTAGCATGTAATCAATGCTAAGGTGGCATATGATGTACAACATGCCATTACTCCTTAGCATGGTCTTGGGCTTCACGAATTTTCTCACATGCATTGTGATTAACACTTTGCCCACCGTTTGAATCATCATAGCTTGTATTGATAAGGCTCGGGGATATGGCTCTGTTGCATTTTTTCAAACCCAACCTGTGTGTTTTGTGTTGATCACCCATCCGTTCAGCATGGCTCCAGTGGTAAGGGTTGAACCGAACGTCGTCCAAACCATGCTCTCATATGATAATGCTAGGGAAGCTTTGGAAATGAATGGTTGTCATATTTTCATAGAAAAGTTTAAGGGTTTTAATCTTCAGGTTGCCCAAGAGTTTTCCTTAACCTTTGATGGTTGTAGGGAAAAAATCGGTGATGTGAAATTGGAAGTAACTGAAGAGTTCCTAAGTTAACCCCGTAATTGCCTGCCAGAGACATGTTTTTGTGAGAGCTATTCTGAGCAAACGGTTTTGAATTAGATCAATCCCTTGAAAAACCAGAACCAAAATGAGCCCTTTTACCTTCACCATGGGAAGTTTCCCCAGAAATTGGATCTTTCCAAAGATATAGCTCGTCCTTTATATGTCAAATCTCATATTTGCTTTGTGGTTGAGGTGAGCGTTTTGGTCTGTTTGCAAGTGTTGAAATGTTTGTTACCTCTCCAGGCCTGTGCCTTAGCATCCCACAACACCCCTCTCACTCGTCCAACCATGTGTCTCAGCCTCCTATTGTGAACCCTTGATCAATCCGAAGGATATTCAACCAGTCTGTCAGCAAGTTATACATCTACAGGACATGTGATATTTAAAAAAATGTAGAAGCAGCTACAACCATCATGATTCGATTTGATTTTATGATCATGGGTATGATTTTTTTATTTAATAGCATGATTGTGTCATTCTTAAGTTAGGATATTCGATTTGATTGAATAAACTATTTTTTCTTATTAAGATTAGTCTGTTTTGTTTATATAAAAAATTAAGATTGCATTTTCTATTATAACTAGCTACATAATCACAAGATTCTATATGTAGTTAAGAAAAAATTGAATTGTTTGATCTGATAATTGAAAACATATCTGAGATCTTCTCATTTTCACTTGTTTTCAGGATAATTAAGGAGCCTGTGATTCCAAAAATGATATGAGACACTTTTGGGATCTCCCAGCCATATCAATTTTGTATTTTGAGTGAACAAAATTATATTGTTATTAGTGTTCTAATATCTAGTGAAATCAGGGTGGTTGCATCCCCCATATTTTTGAAACAAATTTGATCTTATCAACAGGAAATAGTTATGTTTTCTGAAACCTATATAAACACATCATTTTGCAAACATTTTATAATCTCAGCTTGGGGCAAGAGTATGGGCATTTTTATTACAGACTTGAATGGAATATGATGCACATTACAGCTTTAGCTTTTCTGTATGATGTTTTCATTCAAGTTATGCTAATTTCAATTTGATAATAGATTATGATTTCTTTTGTCAACATAGTTTATTACGAGTTGATATCATTTGATTTATATATGTTGTCTATATTTCCTATTTCAGAACAAAACACACAGTGATTATCCGTCCAACTTAAATTAGTAGATTCATCTCTAGTTTATGTTGAATGTTTGCATGCAAATTCTTACCAAAATATTTATCTCGTCATAGAAATTTCCAAATCATATGATCACTATAATTGTATCTATTCAATGTTCTTTTGTTATAATTCAATTTCCATCATTATCGTTCCTCATTTGTTAGGGGCAGTCCCAAGATCTGTAGCAGGTTTACTTCATCAGATAAAAGTGGTTGGATATTCAACAATGAATAGACATTGGATGCAAATAACATGTTAGCCTATTGCTTGGTTTCGTCAGCTTGTTAAATGTAAAAGTTTTCTCTATATAAAACATTTTCTACTATCTAGAATGTTTTGTTTAATTAGGCAGTTTTATGTTTGATTTCATGAGTGTTTACATCTAAGAAAATAAACCAAAAAAATAAACAGTACTTTAGTTTTCTTTATTACTTTCAATGGAAGAATCATTAAATGTTGGATTTTCTATGAGTTTAGATTAAAATTCATTATTTGTATATATTGTACATATGATAACTAGAATTATATTATAAGTATTAGTTAGTTAAACTGTAGATATATATTAGATGTATGCATATTTATTCATGATTGTTATTTATTAGATCATTGTTTTTCCTTTAGTTATTTTTTAACTTTCTTTAGGACTTAGATCGGCCAATGGAGCCACTAAACCTGCCGAAGTGAATTAATCCAAATGCCTTGGCTTAATTAGACAACCCCGGACCAGATTCACTCCTCTAGTTGACGAGCGGTCATTTTCGCCCATCAACAGTATCCTATGATGAACACATAGGAACCTACTGCATAGACCATTTTCCTCTTCACTTAGCTAAGTAGAGATCATTTCCCTTTATAAATAACCAATAAGTCTTTTCAAAGAAAACATAAAATAAACTTAGTAGATCCTAAAAGGTGAAGATGCTTAAGTCATGCCACAAAGCGAAAGGAAATAAAAAAAAAAATTCCTTGACCCATAAAATATATAAATAAAATAATAATAATAATAATGGAAAACACATCGAGTTGCCAGAGAATAACGAAATCCATTTATTAAGCCTAACACCATATTTTTGTCAAATAAACTTGACAAAAAGATGAAAAAAAACAAATTACTCAAGAAAGGTCTTTAACTTTAACCCAAACCCTTGACTCAATAGAAATTTGATGAAACTAATCACGCCATAACAAAGGGTTAACTCAAACATGAAATGAGAACTAGAACCATTCAAGGGACTAACACAATTTTTAATCAAAATAAACCTAAAATTTCAAACTTGAAAAAATGTTCCAAAATTCAACAAACAAACAAACCATTTAAAATTTACCAAGATATTAGAGCTAGACATCAAAGAAATTTCATCTACTTGAATGATCTCATTCTTTCTTACTATAAGCCTTGTTAAATTAGTCATTTACCCTTTGATAATAGGACAATATCTATGTGAAGAGATAGGTCCTAGCTTCATCAAATTCCAGTTTCATTTCATATCACATACAAGAAAGAGACAATGTAATAGTTAAATATCAAAACATCAATATTAAAATAACTTTCATCAAGGAAATGTGGCTCTAATGTTAAAATAAAAAATAAAAAATATAGAACCTATTTTTACTTGAAATGCAACCTCAAATTGGCATATAGTAATCTTTCTATGATAACAAATTTCCGACCTACTCAAAAAATAGAGGAACAATGAATCAAAAGAATCACACCATTTGTGTTATTCCATTCATTATTTCTTTCACCACAAATGGAACACATATACCAACTTTGACTTAAAGAATGATAGTGCAATAAAAATTATCTCATCCTCCATTGGCTACATGTAATGCTCTTTTAGTCTTGATATTAAAAGTATAATTGCAAAAGGTGAATGTCATTCTCATGCTAATAGGTCTCCTATGATGAACGCATAGGACCCTAGTGCATAGACCAGTTTTCTCTTTGCTTAGATAAGTAGAGCTCATTTTCCTTTATAAATAATCAATGAGTATTTTTGTAATGTCCTTGTCCAATTGATCATGATGGAGGATTACTTAATAGCCTATATGGATCTCTTGGGCTATAGTTAGCAAGGACAAGGGAGTCAAGGAGGTTTATTTGGTGTCATTAGGTTAAAAGAATGACAAATCCTAAAGTGAAATTAAACAAAAATAAATAACTATATTTAAATTAAATTGGAGGGAAAATAAAGTGAGGGTTTGATTTGGTAAAAAAATGGAAAGATCTAGAAGGTCTGGAGGAAGGATAAATAGAGGGGTAAACCTTCTCTTTGGAATTATGATTTGATCTCTCATTTTGGAGTGCTCTTGGAGACATTGTTTAGTTAGGGTTTAGAAAAACCCTTCCACTACTGCAGTTTGGTTTCAGTGGTAAAATATCCACCCTAGTTGGACATGAGGGGTGTCCACCTATGATTTCCATTAGAGCTTCAGTTTGAGGTTTATGTTCATTTGGAGGTTTGCGCAGGAAGTTTGTGAATATTTTCTAGAAGAGGATGATCCATAATTTTGCAGGAGATAGGAGGGTTTCAGATAAAAAGTGGTTGAGGGAGTCCCCTCGGGTTGAGTATAGGGTGTCTCATGAGGCCTCTCTAGATGTTCAATAGTCATCCTACAAGGACCTCTTCAATCAGGGTTCCAACAATCTATTTGGATCAGGTACGTGAGGATTACAGGAGGGATTGGGAGACCATTCACAGAGAGATAATTACTATAGAAGAGCATTGTAGGGCTTGGAGATCCTTGAAGCAGTGGACATCATAGATTGGCATCATTCCAAGTTTTCTTTGTGTTATTTTGTTTAGTAGATTTTTCATCTGCCTTGCAGCCATTAGACCTATGTGATTAGGATTATTTTTCAGATATTATTACATCCATTAGATATCTTTGTATTGCTAATATTTTTTGGGTTTCACACCATAATAAGATATCAAGGTTATATTCTCTATTTTTTGTGTAATGGATGCATGCAATATGTTTGACAATATTCCTATATGAGAAAACTATTTGTAAGAACTTAACAACAGCTTTAATGTAAATTTTTGACACATTTACACAAGGAGAAATAACAAATTTTTTATAGTAAACATAATATTCCCACCTAGCCTAGTTGGGGACATTACAGTGGTATCATAGTTGGTGATTCTTATAACATGTAACTTTGTTGATTCCTAGGAATAAAGAGCATGCAGGACAACTCATTCAAAATTCACCAGAAAGAGAAATAAAAGCCAACCAAATATAATCGGAAGGAGAAGTAGGAGTAAGAATGGGAGACAACCATGATGGGGTTATGCTCTAAATATTAACATATCTAGTCAAGGGCTAGAATGAGGCATCCCAAATAAAATAAGTAATTGAAAGATTCCAACAACAGAGCCTTGAGGTGCCCATGTAACTAGTGGGCCAACGAGGGAATACAAATGGTGTAAATCAAGGAGGACCCAATGGATCCGATTGGGGTGATAGGATACACACAGAGAGTAGAAATAACCATACCTCAGCTCATAATGGGAACCTAAGGATTCCTAGACCCCTATTACCACAATTCATGGCAATATAACCTATAGGATAACAAGAGCATCCGAATTAGGAGATATTTTTCAACTCCTCATACAAGAGACGTATGAGACATTAGATGAATATATATGGGAGAAATTGTCATATCCAGACTTATACACCCTAAAGCAGACGAAAAAAACTAGGGAGTGGAACAAAGTAGCCCATAATCAAAAAAACATTAACCTCATGTGGAAGGTGGGTAGGTTGACTATCCCATCCTTCAACAGATTTTCCAATAGCATAGTCAGAGCATGGGTGCAGAAGTTGAACACTTACCTCCAACTTAACCTAGAAGTTATTAAGTATGACACCCTACACTTGGAAGGAGAAGCTCGTGAGTGGTGGTGCCATGGGATGGTGAAATTGGGGCATGCCAACATCAATTCATATGTAGACTTCACTGAGATTTTGATGGGTAGGTTTGATAAGGACCCTGAGATACACTTCAGGAAGTTGGCATAGTTGAGACAAAAAGGTGCACTAGATGCATACATCACATATTTTCAGAGAATGGCAGTCATGGTGACATATATTTCTTAGCAACGATTGGTGATGTTGTTCACGGAGGGTCTAAATGAGCCCCTAATAGGATGGGTGAATTCATTTAGACCAAACACACTATAGGATTCCATCATGAAGACTCAGGATATGGCAGACACGTCTCCAAAGAAGACATTGACAAAACAATTATCCCACTGAAGGGTCAGGTGTCAAAACCTCCCCATAAGACATGGACAGGGAAGGACAGGTTGGATGAGGAAACTTGAAGAGAACTAAGGAGGATGAAGCTTTTCTATAGTTGTAAGGATCTGTGGGAACCAGATCATCGATATATGGGAAAATTTAAAGTCCATTATATTGAGGTAGTTTCTAAAGAGGAGGATGACGGTGATGATGAGGTCATTGGACAAGATAGTGGTGATCCATCACACCTCGATGCTATAGAAAATGCGCCATTGTAAAATAACACTAAGGGAGTGACCATTTCCACACTTTAAGGATTCCCTAAATATTATACCTTCAGGTTCAGAGGCACATTGTGCAGGGGAAGAGGGTTATGACATTGATTGATGGTGGGGATACCCACAACTTTGTTGATTCTACACTTGTCACCAGCAGGAAAATCCTTGCAGAGGATTTCGAGGGATTAAATGTGGTAGTATAATATGGGTACAAAATGTCATGTACTTAGAGGATCAAGGGATTGGAAGTAAAATTGGGAAACTATACATTGACCAATGAATTTTATGTTGTAAATTTAGTAGATACTCATGTGGTGCTAGGAGTTTAGTTGTTGTACTCATTGGGAGATATCCACATGAATTATTGGGACATGAGGATGGAGTTCCAAGACAAGGGTGGAGAGTGAGTCATCCTAAGAAGTATGTCAATAGGTTCCCCTAGGATCGTGTTTAACCAATGCATGGAGGCCCTTTTTAGACACAAGGATGTGGATTGGAAAATAGATTGCTTGATCACCATGGAGAACTCATCATAGGATCACCAACATTACCATGCACATATCCAGGAATTTCTTGGAAATCATGAAAGATTCTTTGAACCATTTCTAGGAAGCAGGCCACCTAACAGAGGATTTGAGCATGTCATTGAGCTAGAAGAGGGATCGAATCCTATGATCACCACACCCTATGGGCATCTGAAAAGGTTCAAAGATGAAATAGAGAATGTCATAAAGGAGTTGTTGGAGATGGGACATATCAAGCCTAGTTCTAGTCCCTTCGCTTCTTCAGTTGTATTGGTGAAAAAGAAGGATGGAACTATGAGGATGTACATAGACTACAGGGAACTCAAAAATGTTTCCTTTGGAGGCAGCAGATCAATGAGTTGATAGATGAGTTGCATGGGTAATTATACTTGTCAAGGGTTGACTTGTGATCAGGAGACCACCAAATTCGAGTTAGAAAGGAGGATATCTATAAAAAAACATACAGGTGTCACTATGGGAATTACGAGTTTCTGGTCATGCCCTTCAAGTTGACTAATGCACCAGATACCTTTCAGTCATGCATGAACCATATCTTCAACAAACAATTGAAGAAATTATTACTGGTGTTCTTTGACTATCTTCTGATCTACAATAGGATGTGGGAGGAATATATGAAGCATGTGGACGGGATTCTCACGATTATGGAGGAGAAATTGCTTTCTCCCAAGGAGGAAAGTGTGAGTTTTGGTTGGAATAGATCCTCTATCTATGGAACATGATTGGTGTTGAAGGAGTAAAGGTGCATCAGGAGAATATCCATACAATCTTATATTGTCCCACCCCTATATCACTCACATATCTATGAGGTTTCTTCAATATATGCAACTATTATATGCGCTTTGTGAAAGGATTTTCACAATTGGATGCATCATTGACATACCTCACTAGGAAAGGGGAGTTTTGATGGTCTGAGGATGCACAGGTAGAATTTTACAGAATGAAGAGGGTGATGAGAACTTTCCCAGTATTAACACTCACATATTTCATGCATCCTTTTGTCTAGGAGTGTGATGCATCCGGTGAGAGAATAGGAGCAGTATTGATGCAGAACAGACACTCGATAGATTTTGAGAGAAGAAATCTAAGAGATCCATAAAACATTTATCTTATCTATGATAAGGATATGTTGGTCATCATGCATTCATTGTCCAAGTTCAAATAGTACTTGGTCGAAGGAAAATTTGTGGTTAGGATTGACCACAACATCTTGAGATATTTCTTGGAGCAACGAGATTTGAATGAGAAGCAATATAAATGGGTGAGTAATGTGAAAGAATATGATTTTGACATTGAGGATGTAAAGGGGAAGAAGAATATAGTTTTTGACGCCTTATCCAAGAGACCTGCATCCTTCTCCATGAAAAATATCTTGGCAAACTGGAAGTCCATTATTTTGGTGGAATACTCCAAGAATACCTTTTCCTGTGAGATGATGGAGGGAATTATTTAGGATGACATGTACAGGGAAGTGGATGACATCATATGCTACAAATACATGATCTATCTTGTCCCTAAGTCCAAATTGAATGATAATATTTTGAGGGAAGTACATGATGCACCACTAGCAAGGCACCAGGGATATCTGAAGACCTATAAGCAGGTGAGGGAGAGTCTCTCTTGTAAGAGTCTCAAGGAGGATGTACTTTGTCATGTGAGGAAGTTACTGACTTACCAATAGATCAAGTCATAATTTACACATCATGTAGGATTGATTCATCCATTGTCGATTCTGGAGCAAAGTGGGATATCATGTCCATGGACTTCATTACAGGGTTTCCAAAGTTACAGGGCAGGGACTGTATCTACGTGGTAGTGGATAGGTTCACTAAATATCCACACTTCTTTGTCATTCCTTCAGAGTATAATGCATCTCAAGTAGAAAATATATTCTTCAAAGAGGTGTTCAAACTACATGGTCTTCTGAGGAACATAGTCAATGACCAGGATAGCAGGTTTCTCATTGCATTTTGGAAGGAGTTGTCTAGGTTATCCAGAACAGAGTTGACACCTAGTACTAGATACCACCCCTAGACATACAGGAAGACCAAGATAATAAAAAAATGGATTGAGGGGTACCTGAGGAACTATGTGTTAGGGTAGCAGTGGGCATGGATAAATTGGTTTCATCTCGAGGAGAATTTTTACAATACCACTCATCACATTCTCATCAAGATGAGCCCATTCAGGGAATTGTATGGCTATAATTCCCTATCCTTTTTGGATCTAGCGTTAGGAGAGAGAAGATATCCCAAGGCCAAATATTGGCTGCAGGAAAGCCATGACATATTGAGAGTCCTGAAGGGGAATTCACAGGCCACTCAGAATCAATAGAATATGTATGAATATAGGATTAGGGTGGAACAAAAATTTTAGGTTGGGAACCTAGTCTTTCTCAGGTTTCATCCTTATAGATAGTCATAACTGAAGAAGAGTGGTGCAGAGAAGATACATTATCACTTTTATGGACCCTGCAGAGTGATAAGGAGATTTGGGGAGGTAGCATACGAGTTGGAGATAATATAGAGTAGTATGATCCATGACACCTTCCATTATCTTTCCTCAAGAAGGCATTGGGATAGTAGGTCACCGCTTCGGAAGATATTCTTTCACTAGATGAGGAAGGGCAGTTGGTTCTAGCTCCTGAGAGGATTGTTGGTGTCAAGAAGTGGAGGTTGATAATTATATTCATTCAAGATTACTTGGTCATATGGATAGGATTGCTCACACAGGATGCTACTTGGAAGGAGAGAAGATCTTACAGCACCATGATCTGGATTTTCTTGAGGACAAGCAATATTAGGAAGGGAGAACAGTAATTTCCCCTTCCAATTGATCATGATAGAGGATGACATGATATCCCATACTTCTCTTGTAGGCTTGTTGACTCTTGAATCTATCAGGACAAAAACAACGACCTCACAAGGATATAAATCCCCCTGTGTTTTTATTAAGGTGGTACTCCTCTTTAAGATTTTCTTGGGACTCTAAATATTTAGAATATGGGACTTTGCAGAAGTTTGCCATGGTTTTCAATGAAAAGTAAAAATAACATGGAGATTTTTTTTATTTTTTTTTAAATAAATTTCCTAATAAATTACCAAGAACCATACACTTCATATATTTAATAAAGATAAACAATATTTCATCACATCCATCATAGTTAAACTAAAGATTTATGATCACATAAAAATAAAAAGAAGATAGTTTTCATGCATAAGAGAACTTTAATAGAGTTAACATGGGCAGCTGAAATAAATATAATGATAGATCAATCTCAATAACTTTATACCCAAAACTAGGAGTTAAAAAGCACAGTCAAAACCAATCCCAAAATAGCTCTCTTGAAAGTTTTGAAAAAAAAATTATACAGTTTGTTACATAATCTTTGAAATTTAAAATGTGTTTGTCCTTAGGACTAGGATTGGGGCTCCCATGGACCATAAAGAAAATTTAAACAAGAATTAAGATTGTTGAGGGAGGATGGTAGGCAGCAAAATAATAACAAGACCTAGAAAGAAGAAAAGAAAAGTTATCAGACTTTGGTTAAACCTTTCTAGTCAAAGAAGTGGAGTAACTGGATGAAGGAATTGATAAAGAAAGAAAGAAGTGATCAACATAAACTTACTAATATGGCCTCTCATATCTTCACTTTCTTGTTTCTATCCTTTTATGGTTTTCATTAATGGTTATAGGAACTGTCTCAATTGTTTTTTTCCCCTCGTTGGTCAATTTGTCGATTGTTTTCTTGAACCATTCTTCAATATAATTTTTCATTAGTGCCATGATTATCTCATGTCAGATTTTGATGTTGATAAAATCTCCCTCCAAGTATCTCAAATCAATGGAAATACCATGTAATGCTTCTACAATATCTTGATTCTTCACGGAGTAGTCCACTAGCCAATTTTCTATGTCGTCTTCATTCTATTCGAGTATACCATAAAAATGTTCAACTAATAACCCTTTAAAAATCTCAACTTGTTTGTCAAATTGTTGCTTTGTTAGGAACATTGAGTTCAGGATCAATTTTGGGTATTGTACTTCGTTAGTACTTCCTTCTAGGTCTAATTTTGTGAGCCTCTTGAACAGTTATTCCCTTTTCAATATGGCTTCGCTGCATGCTTTGACAATATTATTCAAATTTGTAATCTTTTCTTTCCAGCAAGCATTTAGCTATTTTATCCAACTTAGGGAGGGCAGATCCTCCTCTCTTCTCCTTAGTTCCATCATGTTAGAGAATTTGATTCCAAAGGTTACTACAACATCAAGGTAGAAACCTTCTTCATTCTTCATATCAACTTGCAAATATTCATGGAAGGAATGTGCCCTCAAGCCAAAAAAAAACAATATTTTTTGAAATCTTCCATGCCTCTATGCTAAATGCCATTATTTTCTTAATATTTATATCTACATAGATCCTAGATGATTTAATTAGGATTAAATATCCTTTCAATTTAATAACAGGTGTGGTGGGTCTAACTATTTTCAAAGTACTAGGAAGAACTAAAAGAGGCATTAAGGCATCTTCCAGTTCCTTGATCCTTTCTTTCAACTTCATGTTTTCTACTTCTAGACCACCAATGGAATCATTAAGAGCATCCCCAATTGCTCTGTGAATTTTAGAAATTTGGAAAGGCCGCATATCTTTTAGGTCAACCTCTAAACAAGATTTTCCTTTCTTATTTTTCATATCACCTTTTTCAATAATCAATTTCTTAGACTCCTTGTCGAAGACAGTGCTTTGGAAAGAGAATGACTCTTCTTCACTAAAAGTCTCATTCTCAATGATATCTAATGATGAATTTTTATGGGTCCTGTTTCCCGGCTAATCAATTGTGGGAAAACTTTTCTCAATGTCTGCCTCGAGCTCCATGTCTTCAAAAGAGAAGTTGTTGATTTCATTTTATATGAGGTTTTCTTCTTCTTCTTGCACAACATTCTTCCTCTTTTTTCTTAGAGGGAGCTTGTGTGATCTCTCAATTTTTTCGTAGGGGGGATTATTCTCTCCTCCATCACTTGAACTATTGTTCGTAAATTTCCTATTTGGGTGGGTCGTTGGATCATTTCTCTGAGATGTGGTAGTTTTAGGAGTAAAAAATGCAGATTGGGCACTCTTCTCACTAGAACCCTTTCATTTTTTCTTGTGAAACTTGTTAGTACTAAGTATTATTTCCAAGTCACTAGCATTGTGTGCAGTAGATCCTAGGTTGTTGTCTTCTTCTGTACTCAAAATAGTATGAATGAATGATTTTTTGAATCCCACTGAAATCATATGTTCCACGAACATTTTATTAGGGTCAAACCCCTTTATATTTTCCTCATACTTTAGATTTACATTGAAAAAGTGATTCGCAAACTCATCAATCTTATTTATGTTCCCGAATACGAAGTCTCCGATTTTCCAAGGCAAGGGGATGAATTTTTTTTTCCATTTTTCATGGAGAAAGTGCAACCAAAAATTGTATTTCCTTGCCACTTCCGTAATAAACAATTTATCAAATACATGGTATGGTAGAAAAGAGGTATTTTCCTTGGAATAGAAAATCCTGATAACACTGTGATTTTCCATCTGCTCTAATGTTCCCTTTTTATCCAAGAATTTACCAACTTGATTTGATATCGTGTGGGTATTTTTACCAAACAATTGTCCTCTGAAAAATAAAACAAAATCATTGTACACTTCGTAAAAATGAAGAGAATTTTTGTGTCTCCACAGTGCTTGATACCAGAAGGTAATTGGATCAATTTCACAGTTCACCCTCTTACAAATAGTCAATTTTGGAAACTGGCAACAATATACTATCACAAATACCAAATAAGAAACCATAAAGAATTTCTTGTCCCTTTTGTAATGTGAAAATTGGGAGGAGATTTTAATGGAAATCAGTTTTCCCCATTCAAAGATAGCTTTCTCTTTAACTGTAAAATATAAAATATAAAGAATCATGCAAGAAATGGTAGCGGTGCTTTATTGACCTGTCAACCTGGTGAACAACCAAGTGATTTCTCAAAATGAGTTTTTAAAAGAGTTGATCTGAATCCTAGTGATGTATTTTGGAACAGTTGTGGGATTCTCGAAGAACTCAGGAAAGAGGTCCATGCCATTGTCATGTTTTTTCATAAAATTCTCTGCAAACCTCTGCTTTGAAGGTAAGTGTTGGCTTAGGGAGATTCAACATCTTACAAAACACTTACAGTGAAAGATATATGGGGGAATGATCTTGAAGTTGTATGATTCACTGACTCGGTACATACTTCTCAATGCACCATGCAACTAGTTCTTTGCAGTCGAATACCTCAGGGACACACCCTACGCAAGAAATTATGGATGTCCAAATTATATCATTTTGTGTGGGAGGAGATGAGTAATAGGATTATTCTATGGACCACTGAAAGTTATGGTCTTCACGACCAAAAATATTCAAAGTATCACCACATAATTGTTGTTTCCATAGGTTGACGAGAGTATTCTTTCAATTGGATAATAACTTGGAATGAATCCTTTCGAAGATATAAAAATAGTAAAACTCTTGGAAAACCTTGCTTTAATGAAATTTAATGAAAAATATTCTCGATCCCATCACTTATTAATGACAATATTTACGGAGCCTACATAATTAGTTTTTAGCATTAAACCACACTAAATGCATATTGGGAAAAGCATTAAGATGGCAGAGACGGACAAGAGCAATTTGAATTTGGGGCTTTTTGTGAACCCTCCAACCTGGGAACCCACGAACCCGTGGTTGCAAACGATAAAAAATAGGCTAAGTATTGCAAAGCGGTTGGTCCAACATGGATACATGAGAAATAAAATACTTAGGGGCTTGGTACCCCCGACAAGTTCGATGCTCATAATGTAGATCATGGGTCTTTGGGTGAAAAATGGAGATTGTGGAACTTGGGAGATGAAATCTTGAACCCATGAACCCGTGGTTGTAAAAATGGTTAAGTATGTTATAACAAGGAGGTCGAGTGGACTCATTATATAGGAAGATGGATAGAGGTGAAGAACCGCGATTCCTCCAACCCGCAAACCCGCCGATTTTTGAAAAATGACCAAGTATGGTAACTAGAAAGGAAAAAGATAAGGGAGATAAGAAAAGGGGAATGAGGATAGGTACAGAAGAGGGAAAAGAAATGGAAAAAAGGATTTGGGAAAATAGAAAAGAGAGGGAAATTTCGAAAGCGGGAATTGATCTCAACAAGGATATAGTCAGGAAGGAAAAGGGAGTAAAGGAGGTTTATTTGGTGTCACTAGGTTAAAAGAATGAAAAATACTAAAGTGACATTAAATAAAAATAAATAATTATATTTAAATGAAATTGGAAGGAAAATAAAGTGAGGGTTTGATTTGGTAAAAAAAGGGAAAGATCTAGAAGGCCTAAAGGAAGGATAAATAGAGGGGTTACCCTTATCTTATACATTATGATTTGATATTTCAATTTGGAGTGTTCTTGGAGCCACTGTTTTGTTGTAGTTTAGAAAAACCCTTCCACTACTGCAGTTTGGTTTCGGTGGTGCAATATCCACACTAGATAGAAAATAGGGGAGTCCACCTAGGATTTCCATTAGAGCTTTAGTTTGAGGTTTATGTTTGGTTGAAGGTTTTCACAAGAAATTTTCAAAGATATTTTGGGAAAGGCCGATCCATAATTTTTCAGGAGATAGGAGGGTTTCAAAGAAACCGTGGTTGAGGGTGTCCCTACAGGCTGTGTATAGGATTTCCTCTAAGGCCCCATTATATGTCTAGAAGTCGTCCTGTGAGGGCCTCTTCCAACAGGGTTGCAACAGGTCATTTGGATCAGGTACGACAAGATTATAAGAGGGATTGGAAGGCCTCTCACAAAGAGGACATTACTAGAGCATAGTATTGTAGGGATTGGAGATCCTTGAAGCAGTGGACAACATATATTGGCATCATTTCAAGTTTCTTTTATGCTATTTCAGTTAGTACATTTTGTTGATGCCTTGCAACCATTAGATGTTAAGAACCAAATATCAATATAGCATAGAAAAATCTCAGAAAAAGTACTCAACGCCTTGAAAAAGAGATAATTTCAGATAATAAGCCTCTTCGAGGGGGAAATCTCCTTTTACCCCACTTAAATGTTCAAGTACAAGATGATTCAAAATGAAAATGTCTCCTTGGTGTATATATAGGAGACTAGGAGGTATAATTACAACTAATGGCCTAAAGCCGACACAAATAAAATAACATTACTAATATAATATGCCCCAATTAAGGGGTAATGAGCCAATATTAGGGCTTAACATGCCCCTCCCCTTGAGACACGTGTTGTCCACAACGCTTGAGTAACTCTGGATGCTTCTGTATAAAAGACTCATCTTCCCAAGTGGAATCTTCAGTTGGTAGTTTCCTCCATTTAATGAGATACTCTGAAATGGATCTATTCCTCAGCAGGCAAATTCTTATGTCAGTGATGGCTTCAGGCTCCAATATGATTTTTCCTTCGTCATCAAGTTCTGGCAATATAGTTTGAACTGGGATCTTGTCGCCTATAACCTTCTTTAAGCATGAAACATGGAAAACTGGGTGTACTTATGAAGATGCAGGAAGCTCCAATTTGTATGCTATAGTACCAATCTTTTGCAACACCTTATAAGGTCCATAGTACTTTGGTGATAATTTATTATCCTTCTTGGCTTGCTTGAGGGACATCTGTTTGTATGGTTGTAGTCTTAAAAATACCCAATCCCCTACTTCAAAACTTCTTTCACTACGATGTTGATCTGCTTTTTGTTTCATGTGATTATGTGCCATGGTCAGGTTGTCCTTTAAGATTTGGAGAACTTGTTTTTCATTCTCGATGTGATATTCCACTGCTTGAACCTTAGATTTTACTTTTAGAGAAGAAGTGATGGAAGGAGGGTGGTATCCATAAAGTGCCATAAATGGTGTCATTTTTGTTGCAGTATGAAAGGAAGTGTTATACCACCATTCTTTTAAGGGTAACCATTTGAACCATTATGTTTGTTTATCGGAGACAAAGCAATGAAGGTATCCTTCCAGACATTTGTTCACTATCTCGGTTTGTCCATCAGATTGAGGATGATAGGATGAGCTATGAGCCAATTGAGTACCCAAACAAGAAAATTATTCTGTCCAAAAATGTCCAGTGAAGATGGGATCTTTGTCACTTACAATAATCTTTGGGTTGCCATGTAGCTTTTGAACTGTCTCCATGAATGTGTCGGAAACTGTACTAGCTTTGAAGGGATGAGAAAGTGCACAAAAGTGTGCGTACTTGGTCAGTCTATCAACAATCACCATGATGACACTCTTTCCTTCAGACATTGGTAACCCTATGATGAAATCCATGGAAACCTCCTCCCAGTGCTGACCTGGGATGGATAATGGTTGTAAAAGACCTATGGTATTAATTGTTTCCACCTTATTTTTTTGGCAAACCAAACATTCTACCACAAACCTTTGAACATCAGTTTTAAGGCCATCCCAAAAAAAATCCTTCTTGACTCTACGGTAGATTTTCAAAAATCTCGAGTGCCCTCCTACTTGAGAGGTGTGCAATTCCAATAGTACCTTTTGTTTGAATTGGGAGTTCTTACATAAATATAAGTGATCTTTGTACCATAGTGAATCATTTTTCCATGTAAATGTATCTGATGCACTAGAATCCTGCTACAACCTTTGAATGAGAGTCCACACTTTTTTTTCATTCTTCCATTCATCTCTTGCTTCTATTATCCAATCGGGTTGGATGATCAAGATAGCAAAGAGAAAGGCCTCAACATCTTCATCCTTTCTTGAGAGTGCATCTGCCACAACATTTTTCTTCCCCTTTTTATAGATGATTTCAAAATCATAACCCAATATATTGCTTACCCATTTTTGTTGTTCTTCTAAAGATAGTCTTTGTTCCAAGAAGTATTTAAGACTATCATGATATGTTTTGACCTTGAAGTGCCTACCTATTAGGTAAGGACACCATTTCTTCAATGTATGTAGTATTTCCATCATTTCTTTATCATAAATGGGTTTCTGTAAGTCTTTTCCCTTGAGTGGTCGACTTTCAAAAGCCAGGGGCCTTCCTTCTTGCATTAGGATAGCACCAATTCCATTTCCCGAGACATCACATTCCACAATAAAGGTTTTTGTGAAGTCTGGAGTGGTCAATATAGGAGCTTTACACATCACCTCTTTGAGTTGTTCAAAATCTTTAGTTGCCTCTGGATTCCATGAAAATGAATCCTTCTTAGTTAGTGTCGTTAAAGGTGCTACTATTCTTCCATAGTTCCAAACAAACTTGTGGTAGTAGCCTGTCAAACCCAAAAATCATCTAAGATTCTTTAATGTTTTGGGAATCGGCCAGTCCATCATGGCCTTAATCTTGTTAGGGTCTACCTTGACACCTTCATGAGATACAATATGACCCAAATACTCTACCTCCTTTACTCCAAA